>CALNHX010012743.1:0-22798 GCA_940337035.1 Agriotes lineatus
TTAGAATTGATTTTAGAGGTTGTCCATGCTGTAAGAGTGCATTTGGAATCCATGTACCCATATAAAACTACTATATTAAATTTTCCTGCATCCAATAATTCATGTTTAATAGTTTAGTATTCAGGTGTGTTGTAACGTAGGATAAACCCGTTTTGCAGTAATTATTAACTAGCGAAAATATTATTGTATTACTGATAGGTAGCTAGTGTCGATCAGAATATAATAATTTTAGACTTGCTAAGCGTGCCATAAGTAACAGGTGCCCAATAAGTGGCGTAGAATTGATTTTAGAGGTTGTCCACGCTGTAAGAGTGCATTTGGAACCCATTTACGCATATAAAACTACTATATTAAATTTTCCCGCATCCAATAATTCATGTTTAATAGTTTAGTACTGAGGTGCGTTGTAACCTCTGATAAACCCGTTTTACAGTAATTATTAACTTGCCTAAATATTATTGTATTACTGATAGATAGCTAGTGTCGATCAAAATATAATAATTTTAGCCTTGATAAGCGTGCCATAACTAACAGGTGCCCAATAAGTGGCTTAGAATTGATTTTAGAGGTTGTAGACGCTGTAGAAGTTCATTTTAAATTCATATGGCAACATAAAACTACTTAATGAAATTTTACTGCATCAAAAAATTCAGGTTTAATAGTTTAGCATTGAGGTGTGTTGAAACGTCTGATAAACCCGTTTTGCAGTCTATATTAACACCAGAAATAATTATGGTACTACTATAATAGCCAGTGTCGATTAAAATATAACAATTTTACTTTTGGTAAGCGTGCCTACACTAACAGATGCTCAATAAGTGGCTTAGAATTGATGTTAGATGTTGTAGACGCTGTAGCAGTGCATTTAGAAACCAGTTGGCCATATAAAACTACTATATTAAATTTTCCTGCATCCAATAATTCATGTTTAATAGTTTAGTATTCAGGTGTGTTGTAACGTATGATAAACCCGTTTTGCAGTAATTATTAACTTGCGAAAATATTATTGTATTACTGATAGGTAGCTAGTGTCGATCAGAATATAATAATTTTAGACTTGCTAAGCGTGCCATAAGTAACAGGTGCCCAATAAGTGGCTTAGAATTGATTTTAGAGGTTGTCCACGCTGTAAGAGTGCATTTGGAACCCATTTACGCATATAACTCTACTATATTAAATTTTCCTGCATCCAATAATTCATGTTTAATAGTTTAGTACTGAGGTGCGTTGTAACTTCTGAGAAACCCGTTTTACAGTAATTATTAACTTGCTTAAATATTATTGTATTACTGATAGATAGCTAGTGTCGATCAAAATATAATAATTTTAGCCTTGCTAAGCGTGCCATAACTAACAGGTGCCTAATAAGTGGCTTAGAATTGATTTTAGAGGTTGTAGACGCTGTAGCAGTTCATTTTAAATTCATATGGCAACATAAAACTACTTAATGAAATTTTTCTGCATAAAAAAATTCAGGTTTAATAGTTTAGTATTGAGGTGTGTTGAAACGTCTAATAAACCCGTTTTGCAGTCAATATTAACAACAGAAATAATTATGGTACTACTATAATAACCAGTGTCGATTAAAATATAACAATTTTAATTTTGGTAAGCGTGCCTACACTAACAGATGCTCAATAAGTGGCTTAGAATTGATGTTAGAGGTTGTAGACGCTGTAGAAGTGCATCTAGAAACCAGTTAGCCATATAAAACTACTATATTAAATTTTCCTGCATCCAATAATTCATGTTTATTAGTTTAGTATTCAGGTGTGTTGTAACGTATGATAAACCCGTTTTACAGTAATTATTAACTTGCTAAAATATTATTGTATTACTGATAGATAGCTAGTGTCGATCAAAATATAATAATTTTAGCCTTGCTAAGCGTGCCACAACTAACAGGTGCCCAATAAGTGGCTTAGAATTGATTTTAGAGGTTGTCCATGCTGTAAGAGTGCATTTGGAATCCATTTACCCATATAAAACTACTATATTAAATTTTCCTGCATCCAATAATTCATGTTTAATAGTTTAGTATTCAGGTGTGTTGTAACGTATAATAAACCCGTTTTGCAGTAATTATTAACTTGCGAAAATATTATTGTATTACTGATAGGTAGCTAGTGTCGATCAAAATATAATAATTTTAGACTTGCTAAGCGTGCCATAAGTAACAGGTGCCCAATAAGTGGCTTAGAATTGATTTTAGAGGTTGTCCACGCTGTAAGAGTGCATTTGGAACCCATTTACGCATATAAAACTACTATATTAAATTTTCCTGCATCCAATAATTCATGTTTAATAGTTTAGTACTGAGGTGCGTTGTAACGTCTGATAAACCCGTTTTACAGTAATTATTAACTTGCTAAAATATTATTGTATTACTGATAGATAGCTAGTGTCGATCAAAATATAATAATTTTAGCCTTGCTAAGCGTGCCATAACTAACAGGTGCCCAATAAGTGGCTTAGAATTGATTTTAGAGGTTGTCCATGCTGTAAGAGTGCATTTGGAATCCATTTACCCATATAAAACTACTATATTAAATTTTCCTGCATCCAATAATTCATGTTTAATAGTTTAGTATTCAGGTGTGTTGTAACGTATGATAAACCCGTTTTGCAGTAATTATTAACTTGCGAAAATATTATTGTATTACTGATAGGTAGCTAGTGTCGATCAAAATATAATAATTTTAGACTTGCTAAGCGTGCCATAAGTAACAGGTGCCCAATAAGTGGCTTAGAATTGATTTTAGAGGTTGTCCACGCTGTAAGAGTGCATTTGGAACCCATTTACGCATATAAAACTACTATATTAAATTTTCCTGCATCCAATAATTCATGTTTAATAGTTTAGTATTCAGGTGTGTTGTAACGTATGATAAACCCGTTTTGCAGTAATTATTAACTTGCGAAAATATTATTGTATTACTGATAGGTAGCTAGTGTCGATCAAAATATAATAATTTTAGACTTGCTAAGCGTGCCATAAGTAACAGGTGCCCAATAAGTGGCTTAGAATTGATTTTAGAAGTTGTTCACGCTGTAAGAGTGCATTTGGAACCCATTTACGCATATAAAACTACTATATTAAATTTTCCTGCATCCAATAATTCATGTTTAATAGTTTAGTACTGAGGTGCGTTGTAACCTCTGATAAACCCGTTTTACAGTAATTATTAACTTGCTTAAATATTATTGTATTACTGATAGATAGCTAGTGTCGATCAAAATATAATAATTTTAGCCTTGCTAAGCGTGCCATAACTAACAGGTGCCTAATAAGTGGCTTAGAATTGATTTTAGAGGTTGTAGACGCTGTAGCAGTTCATTTTAAATTAATATGGCAACATAAAACTACTTAATGAAATTTTTCTGCATAAAAAAATTCAGGTTTAATAGTTTAGTATTGAGGTGTGTTGAAACGTCTAATAAACCCGTTTTGCAGTCAATATTAACAACAGAAATAATTATGGTACTACTATAATAGCCAGTGTCGATTATAATATAAGAATTTTAATTTTGGTAAGCGTGCCTACACTAACAGATGCTCAATAAGTGGCTTAGAATTGATGTTAGAGGTTGTAGACGCTGTAGAAGTGCATCTAGAAACCAGTTACCCATATAAAACTACTATATTAAATTTTCCTGCATCCAATAATTCATGTTTAATAGTTTAGTATTCAGGTGTGTTGTAACGTATGATAAACCCGTTTTGCAGTAATTATTAACTTGCGAAAATATTATTGTATTACTGATAGGTAGCTAGTGTCGATCAAAATATAATAATTTTAGACTTGCTAAGCGTGCCATAAGTAACAGGTGCCCAATAAGTGGCTTAGAATTGATTTTAGAAGTTGTCCACGCTGTAAGAGTGCATTTGGAACCCATTTACGCATATAAAACTACTATATTAAATTTTCCTGCATCCAATAATTCATGTTTAATAGTTTAGTACTGAGGTGCGTTGTAACCTCTGATAAACCCGTTTTACAGTAATTATTAACTTGCCTAAATATTATTGTATTACTGATAGATAGCTAGTGTCGATCAAAATATAATAATTTTAGCCTTGCTAAGCGTGCCATAACTAACAGGTGCCCAATAAGTGGCTTAGAATTGATTTTAGAGGTTGTAGACGCTGTAGAAGTTCATTTTAAATTCATATGGCAACATAAAACTACTTAATGAAATTTTACTGCATCAAAAAATTCAGGTTTAATAGTTTAGCATTGAGGTGTGTTGAAACGTCTGATAAACCCGTTTTGCAGTCAATATTAACAACAGAAATAATTATGGTACTACTATAATAGCCAGTGTCGATTAAAATATAACAATTTTAATTTTGGTAAGCGTGCCTACACTAACAGATGCTCAATAAGTGGCTTAGAATTGATGTTAGAGGTTGTAGACGCTGTAGAAGTGCATCTAGAAACCAGTTAGCCATATAAAACTACTATATTAAATTTTCCCGCATCCAATAATTCATGTTTAATAGTTTAGTACTGAGGTGCGTTGTAACCTCTGATAAACCCGTTTTACAGTAATTATTAACTTGCCTAAATATTATTGTATTACTGATAGATAGCTAGTGTCGATCAAAATATAATAATTTTAGCCTTGCTAAGCGTGCCATAACTAACAGATGCTCAATAAGTGGCTTAGAATTGATGTTAGATGTTGTAGACGCTGTAGCAGTGCATTTAGAAACCAGTTGGCCATATAAAACTACTATATTAAATTTTCCTGCATCCAATAATTCATGTTTAATAGTTTAGTATTCAGGTGTGTTGTAACGTATGATAAACCCGTTTTGCAGTAATTATTAACTTGCGAAAATATTATTGTATTACTGATAGGTAGCTAGTGTCGATCAGAATATAATCATTTTAGACTTGCTAAGCGTGCCATAAGTAACAGGTGCCCAATAAGTGGCTTAGAATTGATTTTAGAGGTTGTCCACGCTGTAAGAGTGCATTTGGAACCCATTTACGCATATAACTCTACTATATTAAATTTTCCTGCATCCAATAATTCATGTTTAATAGTTTAGTACTGAGGTGCGTTGTAACTTCTGATAAACCCGTTTTACAGTAATTATTAACTTGCTTAAATATTATTGTATTACTGATAGATAGCTAGTGTCGATCAAAATATAATAATTTTAGCCTTGCTAAGCGTGCCATAACTAACAGGTGCCTAATAAGTGGCTTAGAATTGATTTTAGAGGTTGTAGACGCTGTAGCAGTTCATTTTAAATTCATATGGCAACATAAAACTACTTAATGAAATTTTTCTGCATAAAAAAATTCAGGTTTAATAGTTTAGTATTGAGGTGTGTTGAAACGTCTAATAAACCCGTTTTGCAGTCAATATTAACAACAGAAATAATTATGGTACTACTATAATAGCCAGTGTCGATTAAAATATAACAATTTTAATTTTGGTAAGCGTGCCTACACTAACAGATGCTCAATAAGTGGCTTAGAATTGATGTTAGAGGTTGTAGACGCTGTAGAAGTGCATCTAGAAACCAGTTAGCCATATAAAACTACTATATTAAATTTTCCTGCATCCAATAATTCATGTTTATTAGTTTAGTATTCAGGTGTGTTGTAACGTATGATAAACCCGTTTTGCAGTAATTATTAACTTGCGAAAATATTATTGTATTACTGATAGGTAGCTAGTGTCGATCAAAATATAATAATTTTAGACTTGCTAAGCGTGCCATAAGTAACAGGTGCCCAATAAGTGGCTTAGAATTGATTTTAGAGGTTGTCCACCCTGTAAGAGTGCATTTGGAACCCATTTACGCATATAAAACTACTATATTAAATTTTCCTGCATCCAATAATTCATGTTTAACCCATTAAATACCCTGATACCCATTTGGGGATGACGCGTACTTTCTAACCTAAAATTAACCACGTGAACGTGTGAGCATTTGTTTTTGTGCAGAGTTGTGCAATAGTGTGTGTTCTCGTAGAATAATAATATACTTGCTACAAGTACTTCGCGAATTTTGTGTTTTACAAGTTTATTTCGCATGTATTGGGTATGTAGCGAATTTTGCTAGCCTTGCAAATTTCAGTTTGCTTACTTTAGTTTTTATGGACACTCGTCGTTTTTTTTTTAATAAGTACATCAGACAGTCTATGTAGGACAGGTTTTTCTATATACAAAGCCAATATTTTCTTTACAGGTGTTTCTACGATGATTTCTTTATCGATCCCCATTTGGGGAGCACGGTGAATTTGGTGTACTTTTTAATTTCGTCATGGGCACCAGGCGTTTCTTATCACTACGTGAGCTTGAAGCGATTCTGGAAGATCCTGCTTTTTTTGAGGATGATGATAATGACAGCGGTCCTGTTGATATTGTCGAGCTGCCCCCTGATTCAGTGGACAACGTGTCTGATGAAGAAAATATCGACGACAATGTGCTGGAGGACACATATCCAACAGATGTTCCAGGAGCGATCGAATTGCATTCGAGCTGCTTGCGTCCTCTAAATGATGATGATCCGACACATTTACCACAATATAGTAAAGCTACAGCTTCTACAAGTACGTGTGAGAGTTCTAGTAGGGATTCAATAGAAGTGACGCCGAAAAAAGGAAAGAAACGTAAGCTTTTGAGGAATAAAACAGTGAGAACAGCTAGAGTTACGAATAATGAAAAAGAACAAAACGCAACAACAAGGAACCAAGCTCAGAAATCCGAAAAGGTTGTATCAAAATGGATAAAAGATGAAACTGCATTCAACAATAATAAGGCTGGCGCTGATGATGATATATTTACAGCGAAAAAGAAGCAAGTTCGCAATGCTTTTCAGGGAAAGTCACCAGTAGAAGTATTTGAGACCCTTTTTGATAAAGAAATAATGGAATATGTAGTTAGACAATCAGTTATTTTCGCTTCGCAAAACAATCACCATGATTTTATTTTTTCGGTAGATTGCCTGAAGAAGTTTTTAGCGGTTCTAATTCTATCTGGCTACCACAGCCTTCCTCAAGAAAAAATGTACTGGTCCGAAGATGAGGATCTGAACATACAATGCGTACGAAAATGCATCACCAAGAATCGGTACCTGGAAATAAAAAGATTTTTACACTTCAACGATAATTCCAATATACCTGAGAAAAGAGAGGACCGTGATAAACTCTTCAAGATTCGTCCGCTTGTTGATAAATTTAACCAAAAATTTTTAATGTTTGGTGTGTTCTCCAAAAATATCAGCATAGACGAACAGATGGTTCGGTATTATGGGCATCACTATTTGAAACAATTTATACGCGGAAAACCTATCCGATTCGGTTTCAAACAGTGGGCCATGTGTTGCGGAGAGACTGGATATTGCTTCCATGCAAACATCTACGAAGGTAGAGGAAAAAATGAACCCGTCAATATAGGATTAGGTGCATCGGTGATACTAAATAAACTAAGTGTAACGGAAAGTGCTAGCGACCATCATTTCTATTTCGATAACTTTTTCACGAGCTTTGCACTGTTAAAAACTTTGAAAGATAAGGAAGTGTGCGCAACTGGCACATGCAGATATAATCGTATGAACAACTGTCCTATCAAAAATGACAACGAAATAAAAAAACAGGAACGCGGTACCTATGATCACAGATATGATAAACAAAATAAAATATTTGCTATTACATGGCATGACAACAATAGTGTAAAGCTAATGTCAACTCATCAGGGCCTTCATCCTATAGGTTTTGTGAAAAGGTGGTCCAAAGCTGTCGAAAGTGACGTACAAATTCCACAGCCATACCTTATTGTACAATACAACAAATTTATGGGTGGAGTGGACAAACTAGATTGGTTAATCCAAAAATATCGTACCAAAATTCGAGGAAAAAAATGGTACTTTCCTATTTTTACCAATTTACTCGACTGTGCAATTGTGAACGCTTACATCTTATATTGCATGTCAAATGATAACATGCCACTGCTGCAATTTAGAAGGTATATATGTAGGGTATATCTCAACGTCAATTCTATTCTATCCAACCCTAAAAAGGCGGGCAGACCATCTTTCAACAAATTAGCGTCAAACAGGGTTCTAGAAGATATTCGAAGAGATGGTAATGGACATATAATAGAAAGAACTGAAAATGGTAAGCAGCGAAAATGCGCTGTCTGCAAATCAAATGCCAGAAAGCAATGCCGGAAGTGCAATGTAGGACTACACTTAGATTGTATGGAGATATGGCACAATAACTAAGATATTTTAATTTCAGTAGGTTCAATAGGTTACTTTTTATTTTGTATTACTTTTTAGTTAACCTTATATGGTTTTTTAGTTTGTAACAACACAAGTTTTTAGGTTTATTGTGGTTATAATAGACGTCATATGTAACACGATTAATTGTTTTATTTTACATCAGAAGTACCAAGATCCCCAAATGGGGACCTAAACAAAACTACTCAAAAAACGCATGTAGAACCAATTTTGATCGAAAATAACTTTTTTGGCGTTCATAACATTGCTCTTGGATGACGTAATCCAGAAATCACTAAAAACAAAAATCTGGTACTTAAATAGTTTAGTACTGAGGTGCGTTGTAACGTCTGATAAACCCGTTTTACAGTAATTATTAACTTGCTAAAATATTATTGTATTACTGATAGATAGCTAGTGTCGATCAAAATATAATAATTTTAGCCTTGCTAAGCGTGCCACAACTAACAGGTGCCCAATAAGTGGCTTAGAATTGATTTTAGAGGTTGTCCATGCTGTAAGAGTGCATTTGGAATCCATTTACCCATATAAAACTACTATATTAAATTTTCCTGCATCCAATAATTCATGTTTAATAGTTTAGTATTCAGGTGTGTTGTAACGTATAATAAACCCGTTTTGCAGTAATTATTAACTTGCGAAAATATTATTGTATTACTGATAGGTAGCTAGTGTCGATCAAAATATAATAATTTTAGACTTGCTAAGCGTGCCATAAGTAACAGGTGCCCAATAAGTGGCTTAGAATTGATTTTAGAAGTTGTCCACGCTGTAAGAGTGCATTTGGAACCCATTTACGCATATAAAACTACTATATTAAATTTTCCTGCATCCAATAATTCATGTTTAATAGTTTAGTACTGAGGTGCGTTGTAACGTCTGATAAACCCGTTTTACAGTAATTATTAACTTGCTAAAATATTATTGTATTACTGATAGATAGCTAGTGTCGATCAAAATATAATAATTTTAGCCTTGCTAAGCGTGCCATAACTAACAGGTGCCCAATAAGTGGCTTAGAATTGATTTTAGAGGTTGTCCATGCTGTAAGAGTGCATTTGGAATCCATTTACCCATATAAAACTACTATATTAAATTTTCCTGCATCCAATAATTCATGTTTAATAGTTTAGTATTCAGGTGTGTTGTAACGTATGATAAACCCGTTTTGCAGTAATTATTAACTTGCGAAAATATTATTGTATTACTGATAGGTAGCTAGTGTCGATCAAAATATAATAATTTTAGACTTGCTAAGCGTGCCATAAGTAACAGGTGCCCAATAAGTGGCTTAGAATTGATTTTAGAGGTTGTCCACGCTGTAAGAGTGCATTTGGAACCCATTTACGCATATAAAACTACTATATTAAATTTTCCTGCATCCAATAATTCATGTTTAATAGTTTAGTATTCAGGTGTGTTGTAACGTATGATAAACCCGTTTTGCAGTAATTATTAACTTGCGAAAATATTATTGTATTACTGATAGGTAGCTAGTGTCGATCAAAATATAATAATTTTAGACTTGCTAAGCGTGCCATAAGTAACAGGTGCCCAATAAGTGGCTTAGAATTGATTTTAGAAGTTGTCCACGCTGTAAGAGTGCATTTGGAACCCATTTACGCATATAAAACTACTATATTAAATTTTCCTGCATCCAATAATTCATGTTTAATAGTTTAGTACTGAGGTGCGTTGTAACCTCTGATAAACCCGTTTTACAGTAATTATTAACTTGCTTAAATATTATTGTATTACTGATAGATAGCTAGTGTCGATCAAAATATAATAATTTTAGCCTTGCTAAGCGTGCCATAACTAACAGGTGCCTAATAAGTGGCTTAGAATTGATTTTAGAGGTTGTAGACGCTGTAGCAGTTCATTTTAAATTAATATGGCAACATAAAACTACTTAATGAAATTTTTCTGCATAAAAAAATTCAGGTTTAATAGTTTAGTATTGAGGTGTGTTGAAACGTCTAATAAACCCGTTTTGCAGTCAATATTAACAACAGAAATAATTATGGTACTACTATAATAGCCAGTGTCGATTAAAATATAACAATTTTAATTTTGGTAAGCGTGCCTACACTAACAGATGCTCAATAAGTGGCTTAGAATTGATGTTAGAGGTTGTAGACGCTGTAGAAGTGCATCTAGAAACCAGTTAACCATATAAAACTACTATATTAAATTTTCCTGCATCCAATAATTCATGTTTAATAGTTTAGTATTCAGGTGTGTTGTAACGTATGATAAACCCGTTTTGCAGTAATTATTAACTTGCGAAAATATTATTGTATTACTGATAGGTAGCTAGTGTCGATCAAAATATAATAATTATAGACTTGCTAAGCGTGCCATAAGTAACAGGTGCCCGATAAGTGGCTTAGAATTGATTTTAGAGGTTGTCCACGCTGTAAGAGTGCATTTGGAACCCATTTACGCATATAAAACTACTATATTAAATTTTCCTGCATCCAATAATTCATGTTTAATAGTTTAGTACTGAGGTGCGTTGTAACGTCTGATAAACCCGTTTTACAGTAATTATTAACTTGCTAAAATATTATTGTATTACTGATAGATAGCTAGTGTCGATCAAAATATAATAATTTTAGCCTTGCTAAGCGTGCCATAACTAACAGGTGCCCAATAGGTGGCTTAGAATTGATTTTAGAGGTTGTCCATGCTGTAAGAGTGCATTTGGAATCGATTTACCCATATAAAACTACTATATTAAATTTTCCTGCATCCAATAATTCATGTTTAATAGTTTAGTATTCAGGTGTGTTGTAACGTATGATAAACCCGTTTTGCAGTAATTATTAACTTGCGAAAATATTATTGTATTACTGATAGGTAGCTAGTGTCGATCAAAATATAATAATTTTAGACTTGCTAAGCGTGCCATAAGTAACAGGTGCCCAATAAGTGGCTTAGAATTGATTTTAGAGGTTGTCCACGCTGTAAGAGTGCATTTGGAACCCATTTACGCATATAAAACTACTATATTAAATTTTCCTGCATCCAATAATTCATGTTTAATAGTTTAGTACTGCGGTGCGTTGTAACGTCTGATAAACCCGTTTTACAGTAATTATTAACTTGCTAAAATATTATTGTATTACTGATAGATAGCTAGTGTCGATCAAAATATAATAATTTTAGCCTTGCTAAGCGTGCCATAACTAACAGGTGCCCAATAAGTGGCTTAGAATTGATTTTAGAGGTTGTTCATGCTGTAAGAGTGCATTTGGAATCCATTTACCCATATAAAACTACTATATTAAATTTTCCTGCATCCAATAATTCATGTTTAATAGTTTAGTATTCAGGTGTGTTGTAACGTATGATAAACCCGTTTTGCAGTAATTATTAACTTGCGAAAATATTATTGTATTACTGATAGGTAGCTAGTGTCGATCAAAATATAATAATTTTAGACTTGCTAAGCGTGCCATAAGTAACAGGTGCCCAATAAGTGGCTTAGAATTGATTTTAGAAGTTGTCCACGCTGTAAGAGTGCATTTGGAACCCATTTACGCATATAAAACTACTATATTAAATTTTCCTGCATCCAATAATTCATGTTTAATAGTTTAGTACTGAGGTGCGTTGTAACGTCTGATAAACCCGTTTTACAGTAATTATTAACTTGCTAAAATATTATTGTATTACTGATAGATAGCTAGTGTCGATCAAAATATAATAATTTTAGCCTTGCTAAGCGTGCCATAACTAACAGGTGCCCAATAAGTGGCTTATAATTGATTTTAGAGGTTGTCCATGCTGTAAGAGTGCATTTGGAATCCATTTACCCATATAAAACTACTATATTAAATTTTCCTGCATCCAATAATTCATGTTTAATAGTTTAGTATTCAGGTGTGTTGTAACGTAGGATAAACCCGTTTTGCAGTAATTATTAACTAGCGAAAATATTATTGTATTACTGATAGGTAGCTAGTGTCGATCTGAATATAATAATTTTAGACTTGCTAAGCGTGCCATAAGTAACAGGTGCCCAATAAGTGGCTTAGAATTGATTTTAGAGGTTGTCCACGCTGTAAGAGTGCATTTGGAACCCATTTACGCATATAAAACTACTATATTAAATTTTCCCGCATCCAATAATTCATGTTTAATAGTTTAGTACTGAGGTGCGTTGTAACCTCTGATAAACCCGTTTTACAGTAATTATTAACTTGCCTAAATATTATTGTATTACTGATAGATAGCTAGTGTCGATCAAAATATAATAATTTTAGACTTGCTAAGCGTGCCATAACTAACAGGTGCCCAATAAGTGGCTTAGAATTGATTTTAGAGGTTGTAGACGCTGTAGAAGTTCATTTTAAATTCATATGGCAACATAAAACTACTTAATGAAATTTTACTGCATCAAAAAATTCAGGTTTAATAGTTTAGCATTGAGGTGTGTTGAAACGTCTGATAAACCCGATTTGCAGTCTATATTAACACCAGAAATAATTATGGTACTACTATAATAGCCAGTGTCGATTAAAATATAACAATTTTACTTTTGGTAAGCGTGCCTACACTAACAGATGCTCAATAAGTGGCTTAGAATTGATGTTAGATGTTGTAGACGCTGTAGCAGTGCATTTAGAAACCAGTTGGCCATATAAAACTACTATATTAAATTTTCCTGCATCCAATAATTCATGTTTAATAGTTTAGTATTCAGGTGTGTTGTAACGTAATGATAAACCCGTTTTGCAGTAATTATTAACTTGCGAAAATATTATTGTATTACTGATAGGTAGCTAGTGTCGATCAAAAATATAATAATTTTAGACTTGCTAAGCGTGCCATAAGTAACAGGTGCCCAATAAGTGGCTTAGAATTGATTTTAGAGGTTGTCCACGATGTAAGAGTGCATTTGGAACCCACTTACGCATATAACTCTACTATATTAAATTTTCCTGCATCCAATAATTTCATGTTTAATAGTTTAGTACTGAGGTGCGTTGTAACTTCTGATAAACCCGTTTTACAGTAATTATTAACTTGCTTAAATATTATTGTATTACTGATAGATAGCTAGTGTCGATCAAAATATAATAATTTTAGCCTTGCTAAGCGTGCCATAACTAACAGGTGCCTAATAAGTGGCTTAGAATTGATTTTAGGGGTTGTAGACGCTGTAGCAGTTTATTTTAAATTCATATGGCAAACATAAAACTACTTAATGAAATTTTTCTGCATAAAAAAAATTTCAGGTTTAATAGTTTAGTATTGAGGTGTGTTGAAACGTCTAATAAACCCGTTTTGCAGTCAATATTAACAACAGAAATAATTATGGTACTACTATAATAAGCCAGTGTCGATTAAAATATAACAATTTTAATTTTGGTAAGCGTGCCTACACTAACAGATGCTCAATAAGTGGCTTAGAATTGATGTTAGAGGTTGTAGACGCTGTAGAAGTGCATCTAGAAACCAGTTAGCCATATAAAACTACTATATTAAATTTTCCTGCGTCCAATAATTCATGTTTATTAGTTTAGTATTCAGGTGTGTTGTAACGTATGATAAACCCGTTTTTGCAGTAATTATTAACTTGCGAAAATATTATTGTATTACTGATAGATAGCTAGTGTCGATCAAAATATAATAATTTTAGACTTGCTAAGCGTGCCATAAGTAACAGGTGCCCAATAAGTGGCTTAGAATTGATTTTAGAGGTTGTCCACCCTGTAAGAGTGCATTTGGAACCCATTTACGCATATAAAACTACTATATTAAATTTTCCTGCATCCAATAATTCATGTTTAATAGTTTAGTACTGAGGTGCGTTGTAACGTCTGATAAACCCGTTTTAACAGTAATTATTAACTTGCTAAAATATTATTGTATTACTGATAGATAGCTAGTGTCGATCAAAATATAATAATTTTAGCCTTGCTAAGCGTGCCACAACTAACAGGTGCCCAATAAGTGGCTTAGAATTGATTTTAGAGGTTGTCCATTGCTGTAAGAGTGCATTTGGAATCCATTTACCCATATAAAACTTACTATATTAAATTTTCCTGCATCCAATAATTCATGTTTAATAGTTTAGTATTCAGGTGTGTTGTAACGTATGATAAACCCGTTTTGCAGTAATTATTAACTTGCGAAAAATATTATTGTATTACTGATAGGTAGCTAGTGTCGATCAAAATATAATAATTTTAGACTTGCTAAGCGTGCCATAAGTAACAGGTGCCCAATAAGTGGCTTAGAATTGATTTTAAGAGGTTGTCAACGCTGTAAGAGTGCATTTGGAACCCATTTACGCATATAAAACTACTATATTAAATTTTCCCGCATCCAATAATTCATGTTTAATAGTTTAGTACTGAGGTGCGTTGTAAACCTCGGATAAACCCGTTTTTACAGTAATTATTAACTTCCCTAAATATTATTGTATTACTGATAGATAGCTAGTGTCGATCAGAATATAATAATTTTAGCCTTGCTAAGCGTGCCATAACTAACAGGTGCCCAATAAGTGGCTTAGAATTGATTTTAGAGGTTGTAGACGCTGTAGAAGTTCATTTTAAAATTCATATGGCAACATAAAACTACTTAATGAAATTTTACTGCATCAAAAAAATTTCAGGTTTATAATAGTTTTAGCATTGAGGTGTGTTGAAACGTCTGATAAACCCGTTTTGCAGTCTATATTAAACACCAGAAATAATTATGGTACTACTATAATAGCCAGTGTCGATTAAAATATAACAATTTTTACTTTTGGTAAACGTGCCTACACTAACAGATGCTCAATAAGTGGCTTAGAATTGATGTTAGATGTTGTAGACGCTGTAGCAGTGCATTTAGAAACCCAGTTGGCCATATAAAACTACTATATTAAATTTTCCTGCATCCAATAATTCATGTTTAATAGTTTAGTATTCAGGTGTGTTGTAAACGTTTGATAAACCCGTTTTGCAGTAATTATTAACTTGCGAAAAATATTATTGTCTTACTGATAGGTAGCTAGTGTCGATCAAAAATATAATAATTTTAGACTTGCTAAGCGTGCCATAAGTAACAGGTGCCCAATAAGTGGCTTAGAATTGATTTTAGAGGTTGTCCACGGTGTAAGAGTGCATTTGGAACCCATTTACGCATATAACTCTACTATATTAAAATTTTCCTGCATCCAATAATTCATGTTTAATAGTTTTAGTACTGAGGTGCGTTGTAACGTCCTGATAAACCCGTTTTACAGTAATTATTAACTTGCGAAAATATTATTGTATTACTGATAGGTAGCTAGTGTCGATCAAAATATAATAATTTTAGCCTTGCTAAGCGTGCCATAACTAACAGGTGCCCAATAAGTGGCTTAGAATTGATTTTAGAGGTTGTCCATGCTGTAAGAGTGCATTTGGAATCCATTTACCCATATTAAAACTACTATATTAAATTTTCCTGCATCCAATAATTCATGTTTAATAGTTTAGTAATTCAGGTGTGTTTGTAACGTATGATAAACCCGTTTTTGCAGTAATTATTAACTTGCGAAAATATTATTGTATTACTGATAGGAAGCTAGTGTCGATCAAAATATAATAATTTTAGACTTGCTAAGCGTGCCATAAGTAACAGGTGCCCAATAAGTGGCTTAGAATTGATTTTAGAGGTTGTCCACGCTGTAAGAGTGCATTTGGAAACCCATTTACGCAATATAAAACTACTATATTAAAATTTTCCTGCATCCAATAATTCATGTTTAAATAGTTTAGTACTGAGGTGCGTTGTAACGTCTGATAAACCCGTTTTTACAGTAATTATTAACTTGCTAAAATATTATTGTATTACTGATAGATAGCTAGTGTCGATCAAAATATAATAATTTTAGCCTTGCTAAGCGTGCCATAACTAACAGGGTGCCCAATAAGTGGCTTAGAATTGATTTTAGAGGTTGTCCATGCTGTAAGAAGTGCATTTGGAATCCATTTACCCATATAAAACTACTATATTAAATTTTCCTTTATCCAATAATTCATGTTTTAATAGTTTAGTATTCAGGTGTGTTGTAAACGTATGATAAAACCCGTTTTGCAGTAATTATTAACTTGCGAAAAATATTATTGTATTACTGATAGGTAGCTAGTGTCGATCAAAATATAATAATTTTAGACTTGCTAAGCGTGCCATAAGTAACAGGTGCCCAATAAGTGGCTTAGAATTGATTTTAGAGGTTGTCCACGCTGTAAGAGTGCATTTGGAACCCATTTACGCATATAAAACTACTATATTAAATTTTCCCGCATCCAATAATTTCATGTTTAATAGTTTAGTTACTGAGGTGCGTTGTAACCTCTGATAAACCCGTTTTACAGTAATTATTAACTTGCCTAAATATTATTGTATTACTGATAGATAGCTAGTGTCGATCAAAATATAAATTAATTTAGCCTTGCTAAGCGTGCCATAACTAACAGGTGCCCAATAAGTGGCTTAGAATTGATTTTAGAGGTTGTCCATGCGGTAAGAGTGCATTTGGAATCCATTTACCCATATATAACTACTATATTAAATTTTCCTGCATCAAAAAATTCAGGTTTAATAGTTTAGTATTGAGATGTGTTGAGACGTCTGATAAACCCGTTTTGCAGTCTATATTAACACCAGAAATAATTATGGTACTACTATAATAGCCAGTGTCGATTAAAATATAACAATTTTAATTTTGGTAAGCGTGCCTACACTAACAGATGCTCAATAAGTGGCTTAGAATTGATGTTAGAGGTTGTAGACGCTGTACCCAGTGCATTTAGAAACCAGTTGGCCATATAAAACTACTATATTAAATTTTCCTGCATCCAATAATTCATGTTTAAATAGTTTAGTATTCAGGTGTGTTGTAACGTATGATAAACCCGTTTTGCAGTAATTATTAACTTGCGAAAATATTATTGTATTACTGATAGGTAGCTAGTGTCGATCAAAATATAATAATTTTAGACTTGCTAAGCGTGCCATAACTAACAGGTGCCCAATAAGTGGCTTAGAATTGATTTTAGAGGTTGTCCACGCTGTAAGAGTGCATTTGGAACCCATTTACGCATATAAAACTACTATATTAAATTTTTCTGCATCCAATAATTAATGTTTAATAGTTTATAGTACTGAGGTGCGTTGTAACGTCTGATAAACCCGTTTTACAGTAATTATTAACTTACTAAAATATTATTGTATTACTGATAGATAGCTAGTGTCGATCAAAATATAATAATTTTAGCCTTGCTAAGCGTGCCATAACTAACAGGTGCCCAATAAGTGGCTTAGAATTGATTTTAGAGGTTGTCCATGCTGTAAGAGTGCATTTGGAATCCATTTACCCATATATAACTAACTATATTAAATTTTCCTGCATCCAATAATTCATGTTTAATAGTTTAGTATTCAGGTGTGTTGTAACGTATGATAAAACCCGTTTTGCAGTAATTATTAACTTGCGAAAATATTATTGTCTTACTGATAGGTAGCTAGTGTCGATCAAAATATAATAATTTTAGACTTGCTAAGCGTGTCATAACTAACAGGTGCCAAAATAAGTGGCTTATAATTGATTTTAGAGGTTGTCCACGCTGTAAGAGTGCATTTGGAACCCATTTACGCATATAACTCTACTATATTAAATTTTCCTGCATCCAATAATTCATGTTTAATAGTTTAGTACTGAGGTGCGTTTGTAACGTCTGATAAACCCGTTTTACAGTAACTATTAACTTGCGAAAATATTATTGTATTACTGATAGGTAAGCTAGTGTCGATCAAAATATAATAATTTTAGCCTTGCTAAGCGTGCCATAACTAACAGGTGCCCAATAAGTGGCTTAGAATTGATTTTAGAGGTTGTCCACGCTGTAAGAGTGCATTTAGAATCCATTTAACCCATATAAAACTACTATATTAAACTTTTCTGCATCAAAAAAATTCAAGTTTAATAGTTTAGTATTCAGGTGTGTTGAAACGTCTGATAAACCCGTTTTGCAGTAATTATTAACTTGCGAAAATATTATTGTATTACTGATAGGTAGCTAGTGTCGATCAAAATATAATAATTTTAGACTTGCAAAGCGTGCCATAAGTAACAGGTGCCCAATAAGTGGCTTAGAATTGATTTTAGAGGTTGTAGACGCTGTAGCAGTTCATTTTAAATTTCATATGGCAACATAAAACAACTTAATGAATTTTTTCTGCATCAAAAAAAATTCAGGTTTAATAGTTTAGTATTGAGGTGTGTTGGAACGTCTGATAAACCCGTTTTTGCAGTCTATATTAACAACAGAAATAATTATGGTACTACTATAATAGCCAGTGTCGATTTAAAATATAACAATTTTAATTTTGGTAAGCGTGCCTACACTAACAGATTGCTCAATAAGTGGCTTAGAATTGATGTTAGAGGTTGTAGACGCTGTAGCAGTGCATTTAGAAACCAGTTGGCCATATAAAAACTACTATATTAAATTTTCCTGCATCCAATAATTCATGTTTAATAGTTTAGTATTTCAGGTGTGTTGTAACGTATGATAAACCCGTTTTGCAGTAATTATTAACTTGCGAAAAATATTATTGTATTACTGATAGGTAGCTAGTGTCGGTTCAAAATATAATAATTTTAGACTTGCTAAGCGTGCCATAAACTAACAGGTGCCCAATAAGTGGCTTAGAATTGATTTTTAGAGGTTGTCCACGCTGTAAGAGTGCATTTGGAACCCATTTACGCATATAAAACTACTATATTAAATTTTCCTGCATCCAATAATTCATGTTTAATAGTTTAGTACTGAGGTGCGTTGTAACGTCTGATAAACCCGTTTTACAGTAATTATTAACTTGCTAAAATATTATTGTATTACTGATAGGTAGCTAGTGTCGATCAAAATATAATAATTTTAGACTTTGCTAAGCGTGCCATAACTAACAGGTGCCCAATAAGTGGCTTAGAATTGATTTTAGAGGTTGTCCATGCTGTAAGAGTGCATTTGGAATCCATTTACCCATATAAAAACTACTATATTAAATTTTTCCTGCATCCAATAATTCATGTTTAATAGTTTAGTATTGAGGGGTGTTGTAACGTATGAATAAACCCGTTTTTGCAGTAATTATTAACTTGCGAAAATATTATTGTCTTAACTGATAGGTAGCTAGTGTCGATCAAAATATAATAATTTTAGACTTGCTAAGCGTGCCATAAGTAACAGGTGCCCAATAAGTGGCTTAGAATTGATTTTAGAGGTTGTCCACGCTGTAAGAGTGCATTTGGAAACCCATTTACGCATATAAAACT
Organism: Agriotes lineatus; assembly: GCA_940337035.1. NCBI lineage: Eukaryota > Metazoa > Arthropoda > Insecta > Coleoptera > Elateridae > Agriotes > Agriotes lineatus. The sequence continues at coordinate 19,593 of CALNHX010012743.1, forward strand.
ACTATATTAAATTTTCTTGCATCCAATAATTCATGTTTAATAGTTTAGTACTGAGGTGCGTTTGTAACGTCTGATAAACCCGTTTTACAGTAATTATTAACTTGCTAAAATATTATTGTATTACTGATAGATAGCTAGTGTCGATCAAAATATAATAATTTTAGCCTTGCTAAGCGTGCCATAACTAACAGGTGCCCAATAAGTGGCTTAGAATTGATTTTAGAGGTTGTCCATGCTGTAAGAGTGCATTTGGAATCCGTTTACCCATATAAAAACTACTATATTAAATTTTCCTGCATCCAATAATTCATGTTTAATAGTTTAGTATTCAGGTGTGTTGTAACGTATGATAAACCCGTTTTGCAGTAATTATTAACTTGCGAAAATATTATTGTATTACTGATAGGTAGCTAGTGACGGTCAAAAATATAATAATTTTAGACTTGCTAAGCGTGCCATAACTAACAGGTGCCCAATAAGTGGCTTAGAATTGATTTTTAGAGGTTGTCCATGCTGTAAGAGTGCATTTAGAATCCATTTACCCATATAAAACTACTATATTAAACTTTTCTGCATCAAAAATTCAAGTTTAATAGTTTAGTATTCAGGTGTGTTGAAACGTCTGATAAACCCGTTTTGCAGTAATTATTAACTTGCGAAAATATTATTGTATTACTGATAGGTAGCTAGTGTCGATCAAAATATAATAATTTTATACTTGCAAAGCGTGCCATAAGTAACAGGTGCCCAATAAGTGGCTTAGAATTGATTTTAGAGGTTGTCCACGCTGTAAGAGTGCATTTGGAACCCATTTACGCATATAAAACTACTATATTAAATTTTCCCGCATCCAATAATTCATGTTTAATAGTTTAGTACTGAGGTGCGTTGTAACCTCTGATAAACCCGTTTTACAGTAATTATTAACTTGCTTAAATATTATTGTATTACTGATAGATAGCTAGTGTCGATCAAAATATAATAATTTTAGCCTTGATAAGCGTGCCAAAACTAACAGGTGCCCAATAAGTGGCTTAGAATTGATTTTAGAGGTTGTAGACGCTGTAGCAGTTCATTTTAAATTCATATGGCAACATAAAACAACTTAATGAAATTTTTCTGCATCAAAAAAATTCAGGTTTAATAGTTTAGTATTGAGGTGTGTTGAAACGTCTGATAAACCCGTTTTGCAGTCTATATTAACAACAGAAATAATTATGGTACTACTATAATAGCCAGTGTCGATTTAAAATATAACAATTTTAATTTTGGTAAGCGTGCCTACCCTAACAGATGCTCAATAAGTGGCTTAGAATTGATGTTAGAGGTTGTAGACGCTGTAGCAGTGCATTTAGAAACCAGTTGGCCATATAAAAACTACTATATTAAAATTTTCCTGCATCCAATAATTCATGTTTAATAGTTTAGTATTCAGGTATGCTGTAACATATGATAAACCCGTTTTGCAGTAATTATTAACTTGCGAAAATATTATTGTATTACTGATAGGTAGCTAGTGTCGGTCAAAAAGATAATAATTTTAGACTTGCTAAGCGTGCCATAACTAACAGGTGCCCAATAAGTGGCTTAGAATTGATTTTAGAGGTTGTCCACGCTGTAAGAGTGCATTTGGAACCCATTTACGCATATAAACTACTATATTAAGTTTTCCTGCATCCAATAATTCATGTTTAATAGTTTAGTACTGAGGTGCGTTGTAACGTCTGATAAACCCGTTTTACAGTAATTATTAACTTGCTAAAATATTATTGTATTACTGATAGATAGCTAGTGTCGATCAAAATATAATAATTTTAGCCTTGCTAAGCGTTGCCATAACTAACAGGTGCCCAATAAGTGGCTTAGAATTGATGTTAGAGGTTGTAGACGTTGTAGCAGTGCATTTAGAAACCAGTTAGCCATATAAAACTACTATATTAAATTTTCCTGTATCCAATAATTCAGCATTAATAGTTTAGTATTCAGGTGTGTTGAAACGTCTGATAAACCCGTTTTGCAGTCTATATTAACTACAGAAATCATTATGGTACTACTATAGTAGCCAGTGTCGATTAAAATATAATAATTTTTAATTTTGATAAGCGTGCCTACACTAACAGATGCTCCAATAAGTGGCTTAGAATTGATTTTAGAGGTTGTCCATGCTGTAAGAGTGCATTTGGAATCCATTTACCCATATAAAACTACTATATTAAATTTTCCTGCATCCAATAACTCATGTTTAATAGTTTAGTATTCAGGTGTGTTGTAACGTATAATAAACCCGTTTTGCAGTAATTATTAACTTGCGAAAATATTATTGTATTACTGATAGGTAGCTAGTGTCGATCAAAATATAATAATTTTAGACTTGCTAAGCGTGCCATAAGTAACAGGTGACCAATAAGTGGCTTAGAATTGATGTTAGAGGTTGTAGACGCTGTAGCAGTGCATTTAGAAACCCGTTAGCCATATAAAACTATTATATTAAATTTTCCTGCATCCAATAATTCATGTTTAATAGTTTAGTAATTCAGGTGTGTTGAAACGTCTGATAAACCCCGTTATGCAGTAATTATTAACTTGCGAAAATATTATTGTATTACTGATAGGTAGCTAGTGTCGATCAAAATATAATAATTTTAGACTTGCTAAGCGTGCCATATGTAACAGGTACCCAATAAGTGGCTTAGAATTGATTTTAGAGGTTGTCCATGCTGTAAGAGTGCATTTGGAATCCATTTACCCATATAAAACTACTATATTAAAATTTTCCTGCATCCAATAACTCATGTTTAATAGTTTAGTATTCAGGTGTGTTGTAACGTATAATAAACCCGTTTTGCAGTAATTATTAACTTGCGAAAATATTATTGTATTACTGATAGGTAGCTAGTGTCGATCAAAATATAATAATTTTAGACTTGCTAAGCGTGCCATAAGTAACAGGTGACCAATAAGTGGCTTAGAATTGATGTTAGAGGTTGTAGACGCTGTAGCAGTGCATTTAGAAAACCAGTTAGCCATATAAAACTACTATATTAAAATTTTCCTGTATCCAATAATTCAAGCATTAATAGTTTAGTATTCAGGTGTGTTGTAACGTATGATTAAACCCGTTTTGCAAGTAATTATTAACTTGCGAAAATATTATTGTATTACTGATAGGTAGCTAGTGTCGATCAAAATATAATAATTTTAGACTT
>CALNHX010012744.1:0-22795 GCA_940337035.1 Agriotes lineatus
TTATGGGCCAAAAGTCACTTCTCAAATTAATTTCACTATTTGCCTTATCCCTGACGAATTCAAGTCACTTTCCATATTTTTCTAACTATTTACCCTATATCGGACTAATTCTAGATTTAACTTTCTTTAAATTCGGTACGTTCTCAGACTGGTAGTGCAAAATAGTATATTACATACCGAGGTGGAAAGTGTTTCATTCCTGTCGAGAGATTAAGTAGTTAACCGAGACGCGTACCGTTTTCCAATAATTGGAACAATTATTATATTATGATACGACAGGTTGTGACGCGCATGAATGGATGAACGAGATTCCCAGTGTCCCTAACCACACAGCGGTCACCAATTGATTCATTTCCAACCTCTGCGACGGCAATCACTTTTTCGACCGGTTGGAAAGTTACAAGTTGGGAATAGCTCATTTTCCAACTTTTTAAAAGTCAGTATTGATCTTATTACATATATGGTTGTGAATAAAATATTTTTTCACGTACTGTAGGGAAATGTACTGTATTCCTAAATGCAAAATCGTTTAGAAAAGTGGTACTTTTCTGCATAGCAACACTTTCTACATAGCAACCCATAAATATAGATAACACAAAAATTAGAAATTTAATTATCAGCACTATGGTACACATTAATCGTACAATTACTTAAATTAGAAAATGTTATCTCATTAGATTGTAAATTACTGCTGATTGCTAGCGAATCAGTAGAACTCGCCGGTGCAAGAGAAAGCATCGAAGATTGAAGTGGAACGACGTTCTGTCCGAAAATGCGCTTGGACGTTTTAATTTTATTGCTAATGCTGTCTTCCACATATTCCTCTGCCACGTTTGTCGAACGCCATCCTTTATGACGCTTCAACATCTGTATGTCAGCTCCACTATCGGCAAGAAATGTTGCTGACGTTCTGCGTAGGCAATGTCCTGTGTAGTTCTTACTATCTGGCAGCTGTAGGTATTCTGCAATTTTCCTTGGAATCGCAGCAAAACTATTAATGCCTACAGGCTGCAAGGAACATTTGCCTTTATTATAGTAGATGAAGAATCTTGGATGATTAGTATGTTTCGGACGTAAGTTCAAATACTTTCTATACAAATCAATTCCATTAATTCCCACCGGCGCTTCTGAAGTTACAGTGAAAACACGTTTCTTCATTGTCTTCGTATCACGCAGTGTAATAACTAAAGTGGACCCAGTGTCTTCGATATCATTAACTGACAGGTTACGTAGTTCTTCCCGTCTACAAGCGACATTAAGCCCAAATATTAATTACGCAAGCACTTCCTGCAGTCGGTGTAAGGTAGGGGAGAATATTATATATAAGAATACTAATCATATCATAGAAATATTAGTTCTACGATAACAATGATGTCGAAAATCTTTACCGAAGACTGCTTCTCAAATCATAGCTGGAGTCTTGAGTCATGGGCTGTCGATCCGTGGAGTCAGGAGGAGGAGGAGGAGGAGGAGGTTATACTCTGGAGTGAGACTGCAGAAAATATGGAGTCTCCTCCTCCACCTCCTCCAATGGGTCAACCGCACTTCTGGTCGTCTAACATAACAAAGGTGAAGGGCTGCAGCTGTATAAATTGTGCCAACATTCAGGGGTGGTTAAGCCCAACACAAAATTTTGAGGGGTGCACACCAGCACCACTACAGCAACCTGAACTGGAACAGGTGACACCACCATCACCCCCATCACCACCTCCTTCGTTTCAAGCAACATATAGTTTTACACTTCCTGAACCAACACTGTCTCTAGATTTAAATCCCATGAAGATAGAAATTAAGTTAGGTAATAAACTTATACATGTAATTATTAACGATTAAAATAAAAGACTTTTTATTTTTAATATGTATTTTATTTCATTAATATATACATCGTATTTACCCATAAGCGAAGCAAAACTTGACAAGGAGAGGGAGAATAAGTATACGCTTAAATATATGCTTTATTTAATTAATATACACATCTTATTTCTACATAAGGGAAACAGAACTTAACAATGTGTAAGTATCGATATAGTCTTGAGGTGTTGTTGAAGGCCAGGGACCGGAACATGGACCGCTTCTCCAACCAACAGCTTCACCAGTTTGAGCTTTTCTTATATTTTCCTCAAGCCATTTAAAAATATCTGTGTGGTGGCGTACAACGCTAGGCTGAAGTATATAAGTTATATGGTTAGTATTTAAATATTCGAACACGTCTTCTATAAACTTGCTGTGAGCATAATAAGCAGCCTCAAAGACTGCATCATGAAGAAAATATGGATATTGCTGTTGCTCGTCAGTTACAAATTCGATTCGAGAGACAGATGATATTGTTTTGATAAGAAAATGCTGCTCGTATGAAGTAATGCTCTGTAGCCATCATTTTGAAAGGACTAAATTAAGATCTGTTTGAGTATTAATTTTCAACTCTCCTCTTCTTACTGCGCTAATAATTTCCCTAATAACATTAAAGGCAGCTAACATAGTTTTTAAATTTCATTTACGATAGCGCTTTCAACACTTTTAAAGTGCGCAGCCCAAATAAGAGTTTTGCTAGGTATAGCAATACCAATTTTGTGTAATATAAACTTCAAAGTTTGCAAGTCGTTACGCCCTATAGCATTACGTAAATGGAAATTATAGATTTCTTTATTTTTAACATACAGATCTTTGTTCAACCACAGTATATTTGAATTTGACGGCAACATTTTGCAGACTGAGATATCTTATACTTTTATCTTTGTCTTTATAGCACATGCTCCTCTCTCCAACTGCGAGAAATGACGTCATCGCTCGAAGCGTGAGAGAGAGAGTTGGTGTTTATAATGTGCTTGGTGGACAGTAGCCCCAAGGCAAAGTGTCAGTATACATACAGTTTACTATTCTTTTGTCATCATGTGGGTCTAAAGCCTTTTTTATTTGTTTTAAAGAAAATTCGTTGTGAGTTTTTGATCTAATTGTTCTCTGATCGCAAAATACTGTTTCGTTATTAAACAGGCAGTCTTTGTAATCGTCAAATGTAATTCTATTCAATTCAGCTCTGGTAATACCTTTAGCTTTCTTTGAAATTTTAAATTTCCCGTTCTCAGCATCCTCTAATGTTTTGAAAGCATACAATTTTGCACGTAGACCAACAAATTCGGTAATTATTTTACGACTCATTTCGTCCTTCATTAGACCTATTACTTTTTTATTAACTTGTGGAAGGTTATATGGATTGTTCGGAGGATAATCGCTTGTATCAAATTTGTGAATATCTTCTCGTATAAAATCGTATATATTTGGAAGGGTAAAGTGATATATGAGACTATCAGTGTCTGTGTACAGCAGTTTTGCTTGATTACCCATCTTCTGTTTAACATATTTATAATGAAAATCGTATATTAAATTTTTTGAAATATCTAGGATTGAAAATCCAACGTATATTGGCATATTAAAAACTATTTCTGACTGATTTAATTCTATAAGTACCAAGTCTTTATCTAAAATAGTACAGCTGTGAAAATTTGGTTTAAGGGTTAGGTGGCAGAGCAGGCGGTAGCTATGCTACTGGCTGAACCTCACCCTGATATATTTCTTACATAATTCTGTGTAAACATTGAGAGATGTGCTTAGTTAATAAAGGCAAATTATTATTATTATATGTATGCACTGGCTCCGTACCTACCTTCCCATTTAGAAATTAATTTTATTGTTTTGTATTTTCTAACATTTTCCATAGTTTTCCAAATAAGTTTATAAAAATCTTTTTCAAAATTATTTTTGGCGGCTTGTCTTAATTTTGTATTTAAATCTATGTACGGTTTAAGCCAAGCTGATTGTTTAAATTTTAATATTTTATAGATTTTTACAATTTTCAACCCTAAACTTACAGCTTGCTGCAGATTGCGGTAATGTATTACGTGGTTTTCTTTTTTAAATAATGCGGTTGTCAATTTTGATTGCTTGGATGTTGGTGCTGTATAATGGTCAGGACATAGAGGCAAATATTTGTGAAGTTCAAATAAATGTTGAGGATATTCTAAATCGACTTCATAAATAAAGCCTGTTTTAGAATTTTCCGGAGTATTTAAATGATCAATATTAGGAATATCTAAATCATTTACCCATTGAAACCCTCCATACGGTAGATATTCAGACATCCCGGCTCCGTACATGTTATTAATATCTAAATACAGGATATATGATTCAAGATCGGCTTCTACAAATTTTTCACCCATATATCGATTATTAGCTTTAGCGTATCGATTCGAACACTGTGCTAACCCTCCTCTAATACCCCTCTCTATAAACAACGGTTGATCTACATCTGTCAGCAGCTCAAGTTTAACTTTAGTAGTTTTCAACATTGCTTGAAATGCCAATCCTGGTGCTGTGTAAAAATGTAGAGCATGCAATCCATACGTTTTCATACAATTTTCTCTAAAATTTGCAAACACATCAGCTAAGATTAGAACATCAACAGTAAGATATATATCAACATACTGGCCTAGAGTTTGCATATTAAATGTGTTCCAAACACGCAGTGCATGTTCGTAATTTTCATCTGAAATAGCTGTTCCATGCAGCTGACTAAAAAATTGCGTTTTGTCAGGAAGACCTTTATCATTCAACTTTTCAAAATTGTCTGGGTATTCGTATGGAAAGATACCTTTACATAGTAATAATTCAAATTCTTCTTCGCTCTTGCAAAATTTGCGTGTAATAATTTGTAAATTGTTCGGTAAATTTAATGACAATTGTTCTAAACTGCTAGCCATAAATCGAAACGAGTCTAAAAATCTAAAATCAATATTTGTACCATCCATATGTTTTGTAGATGATATAAATTTTTCCTTATTTATAGGCAACAAATTAATATCTCCCATAATCAGTTTTGCCAATGGCTTTATAATAAAATGTGCATCATAACAGCTGAGATTATGAAAGAGAACGGGAATATAATGTGCATCTTTATAGTTAAGATTACAATGTTGATGAGCACTACCTCTATACTCACCTGTCTGATTATTGTGATCACGTACACGCACGTGTTTAACGGTGAAAGGTTGTTTACAAATGTAACAGCATACCAATTTTTGAAACGATTCGTTTTTCTGCTGGCTGATATTTAATAATATATTATAATATAATATATTATTTACTTGATATGTTATAAATTGTAATTCTTTTACAAACCATTCCATACAGACGGCACCAAGATATATATTAAATCGAGATAAACTATCGTCATGTGAACATTTTAAATAATATGCAATACTAAATGGAACACGTTTTTGATAAACCCCCACATTTTCGGAAACAACATTCTGTTCTTTCTCTAAAACACACTCCACATCTGCGTAGATTGAAAAGGGTACTTTTCCTGATATTTATAGTCCTTCAATTATATTGTTGTACCTTCTTCAGGCATTCTAATTTTAGTTTCATTTACACTATTACAATTTCTAATGTGTTTTAAATGTGATTCTTTAGTTACAAAATGATTTAAACAAGTATCACATACTAAAGTTTGAGATTTTGCCTTATGCAGTTGAGTTGTAACCAATCTAGATAAGTTTCTTATCCAACAGAAATGGAACTGCCCCTCATCGTTGGATATCATTATTAAATGTATAACATCTTTATTAATTTGAGTATTTTTACTAATATATATGGGCAGTACTGCATTTTTTTTCTAGCGTATATAGCCCCGAGTACTTTAAAACTTTACTGAAATGTGGATATGAAGATGTTCTCTAAGAATACCCATTTGCAGGATGTAATGCTGACACTACTGACCACAAAAAACAATATTCGTCATCATTTTTTACGTTAATCACAGCCTTCTTATTTTTAATATCTTGAGGTAACTCAATATATCTACCTACTGTTAATGGCGTGTAATGATTTAAATTTACTTTTAAATGTAATATCTCAAGCAAACTCCAACCTGAATCACGTTCTTAAAAATCTTCTAATTTCGTCAACAGTTTATTCTTAACATTAGTCTCATACCACTGTTTTAAATTAGTACCAAAATCAAGTTTTTCATTTTTAGTAGCAAACGTTTTTATATCTATCTCACCACTACTAGGTTTTATAAAATATGCGGTTTCTCAGCCGGAGCTGATCGTGGGTCGAACAGTAGACTTAAAGTGTAAGCTGAAACGAAAAATAATTTATGGGCGCCAAGTAGCAGCTAACCCACACTTTGCTAGTCATCACACAAGACACTACGGAAGGTGGTACTAAGCGATCCTGAAAATTAGAGATAGCGACAAGGGCACACAAATAAAATTCGCAGGCATACGTAATAAGTATATATAATTTAATAATATATCAACAGTGCTCGGTAGTATATCCACACATAACAATATCACAAACCAGATTGTATATAATAATGTAGTACAATTATCACAGATTAAACTCACCAGGTGAAATGTGGTCGACGATCGTAGCAATTCGCATGAATAGCCAAGCGCGGCTTGAATTTAAACGGTAGTTAAGGTTTTTGTTTGTCAAGTTGAATTCAACGTAAAATAAACAATTTTCACCGTGGTAACTAATAAATTGCTAAGTTACCAAATATGACTATTTTAATTTTGACGTTTTAAAGAGCTGTATTGTCAGGTTGACAGTTAAACTATTTTCAAAATTTGTTGGGAATTTAGGTATTCAGCCATTTGGTAGTGCAAAAAATAGTATATACACCACGGTAGCGAATCGTCTTATAACCTTCGCGCTTTAGATACTTGGCGCTCTCTATCTAATATGCGCTCTCTATCTAATATGCGCTCAGGTTAGAATACTGCGCTTCGCTACCTTGATGTATAATATACTATTCCAGCATTGATTTTAAAGCTGTCTTTACTCAAATGCATTCCATATGTACTAGGGTGGTTTTTATTTATATAGAATTTTTTAAAAATTCTGGCGATCTCACCCTTTTAACATTTTTCCAAATAGAAAAATAAAAGCCATGTAAAATTTAAAACCAATTGGATAATAGTAAGACGTGCCTCGATGATCTTGAAGGCCTAGAGAAAAATTAAAAATATATAGATGTAATACTATTAGGTACACAAAGAATCATTGAAAATGAACAGGGCTATACAACCAACATTACAGTAGTTGATTACGTTTTCTGCATTCCCCTAATCTCTAAAGTAGAATGTGTTGTTCTAACTCTCTGCCCATCGTAATAATAAAATAACGTTGCACGCAATTGCAAAAACGTCGGTTAAGTTAATTTGAAATGCATAACCCGTTCATTTTCAATGATCGCAGGTGTACATGTTCATAAATTTATTACAATATATAGCAAACGTAGGAATGCATTGGTATTAAACAGGGAAACAATATAAAGAATCCGTGGCTTCACAGTAACTTCAAAAAATAAAATGTAAACGTTGCATAACAGCCTCTTTTTGCTACTGTCTGGATATTTCTTGAGGTAGTCCTTTACTACTTGTAACACAAACTGTTTTTGACCATCCCTCTTAGTAGTTAAAACGCTGTTAAACTCTTCTATGACCTTTAACACCTATTTCAGCCGAGTCATTAACAACATTGTTTTGAACGGCCAACAATCCTTTTTAAAATTCTTCGAGAAAGTCCCAAGTAGGAAGATCACTTTGCAAGGACTCGTACAAAATTTTTATCACTTGATAAATGCTGCAGATTGAAAATTTGTTGATCATCACATCATCAACACGGTGACCGAGCGTTTCTGCAACATTTTCTTCATCACAAACGTCAAACGATTTTGACTCACTAACAAGTAGAGTGCTTTATAGACCAGGCAAGCTTATCCCACTAGATTTTGTGTCACAGAGACTTTAGCGTCAATCCTAGAGAAATAATAAACCGTTGGTATAGAATGAAAACAGTATGGGCAAAAGTGAGGACAGTTATGGTTGCTCAAAGAGCCGCACTTCCCGGCCGATCAGATGGCGCCACTTGTAGAGTTTGCCCATGGATAATATAGTATATTATTATATTATCTATGAGTTTGCCTTGCAGTGGTCTATATTAATTACCGGACATCGCTCTCCTGTCAGTCGTTATTCTTACCCCTAGAGAAACTAGACTTGGTTTATTATTTCTCCAGGTTCTTAACCAATTTAAAATAGTTAAAATTAACTGCTGCGTGTCAAACTGCATCCCTGAGAGGAACTACGGTCGACATCGATTTATACATCCTGAAAAAAACTCTGAATTATACTCCAAGTGGTTGCATGCAATTGGTAACAGACAGCTTTTTATCCTCAATAAAAACTATGTTTACGATAACTTTCGGGTATGTGACATACATTTTGTCAAAGAAGATTTTGGCCCAAATAATTTTGTAAAAAGAACAGCGTTACTAAAACTATTTTTGCCAGGTAGGTAGGTGTATACATAACGCATGTAGGAAGTTTTTTAGGGTAGTTGCAGAGCAACAAAGTTCATCCCTGATAGAAGTGGCACAACATATTACTGCAGATTTTTCAACCAGTATGCCAGGTGAGTTACAAGGTTATTTTTTTTTTAGTAGCTGAATGTGGCATGCTATTTTTTCCTAGCAGTTATGCCCCAGATCGAACAAGAATATTCACATAGCATCCCGCAGGGTGAAATTCTTGAGCCCCAGATAGGGGCAAGGCCTACGGCAGTAGTTCGATTAGGATTAGAGCATCCTGGGGAAACTATGGAGTTTGCTTGTATTACACCAGGTGCAGTATTGAACACTGAGGCAGAGAGTATAACACCTCGTCCTCAAACACCAATATTACAAACAGGTAAATTTGCAACAGTTCGAGACAAAATACAGCTTGCCTCAAAATGTTGGAAAACTCTTGACCTTAGTTTACCTACGCCAAAATATATAACTGTTGCTGGAAAATTACTGCTTCTACTTCGGTAACTGATCTTGCCACTTTTAGATGTCTCAAAATATTTATAATTTTTATTTATGAAAAACCATATCTGGCTTGAAGGACAATGTTTAATATTAGGTGACTGTATTTACTTTATGTTGGTTCAATTAACTTCTGCTGTTTAATTGGCACCTTTTTATTTTGACTCGTAATAAAATACATTTTGCGAACAGATATTGAAAAAATTGACATTAAATTGTTACTATTAATAAATATAAGTTTCCGTGTTTTTATAAATGTTTTTATAAATGTTTAAATACGAAATAAACCAATTGTTATGCCTAAATTTATATATTTATACCTATTATTTGTGTACCAAATTATGTAATTATTTTTGTAGTTGTTAAGTTTTCTATAAATGGAGATTTTTTTGTTGGACAATAAATCAACTATTATATTATGTCGTTTTTTTTTTCTTTTGTTGATTGTTAGCCCAAGAATAGCGTCGAGTAATTATACCTTGGTCACAAATTGTAAATATCAGACCCAAGGAAGTGAAAACCAAAGCTGCCATGTGAAAACGATCTTGATAAACCAGCATGGACCAATACGATGATTTATGGATTTTTATGATTATCACTGATTGTCTCATGCTAGGTTATCAAATATCAAATTTCAATATACAGTATAGTAAAATATTACCAGAAATGTATTTTCAATTTCCCGCCAAAATGAACTTCCCGGCCACTAGAGGCGCTGACATTCAGTTCTCTTTCTGTCTTAGGGACATTTCATTCTATACCAACGGTTTATTATTTCTCTAGGGCGTCAATCCGTTGGCTGCGCTGACCGGTAACCGTGCATTCTGTCGTCTGTCAACCAAGCAAGACTGGAAATCGTTCTAGTACGCATTGCTCGATCCAGACCAACACTGCACGCTGATTTAAATCTTGGTGCATTCCATTACGATGCTAATTATAATTATAGTTTTCATCCAATTGTGGTTATTGAAATCTATATAGGTGTGTAGGTATTTTTCTGTGCTGTCAACTGTATCTGTCAGTTCTGTTGAGTTTTGTCAGTTGTCACTGTTGTTTGAACTAAGGTACTATTAAAGTTTCCTAGTTTGAACCACGTGCGTGTTAGTTAACAGTGTTTTTGTTTCTAGTTTTTCTGCTTTCTTTTTATTTGTTTAAAAACCAGTCTTTTTTAAGACGGATAAAATTAAATGACACGATCGTTGTTTTTCCTACTCACCGTATGCTAATTGGAAAGCAACTAGAATTTGAATTTGCCGCCACTTTCAGCAACTCAAAATGGCGGACGAGCTTGCTCGTATAAATATAGTACTTTAGATCCAGCCAAAGATGATCCCTACCTCATCATTACACGAAGTTAGAACAGAAATTGTTTTTTATGCATCACGCTCATTATATACGGGTGCGAAAAGGATAGCATAACATTAGCACGTCTCTGCGTCTTTGGGAGTGGATTTGACTAGCACGGTATGCGTCTGCAAATTACAGTGTTGCCGATGTTAATAATGAATCCATAGATTAAATAAAGATATTATCAGTAAATCACGGCCTCCTGGATTAGTGCGGGACTGACGTCTCTACGCGGCCCGCCACATTTGCATAATTTTTGTGATTCTGAGGCCAACGTACTTTGGCGCCATCTGTTGGGTTTTTGATAAATTATCTGTAACGTAGGCGCGACTTTCTAGATTAATATTAATCCAGGAGGCCGTGGACGAATGCAACCAAGGGCACAAGCGCAACGTACTGTAGCGCCTCTACAAACCATAAAAAACGCCTTGAACTAAAAATGCGGCGGGCCGCGTAGAGACGTCAGTCCCGCACTAATCCAGGAGGCCGTGCAGTAAATAAAGATATTACCAGATGCCAACGCATAAACACCAGCCTCTACACCGCAAGGTAAATGAGGTTACCGATTATACATACATACGTACATACATACATTATCAGTAAACAGTAAATAAAATAGATATATCGACAAAATTATTTTGAAAAAATTGAGCATGATTAATTCAGAAATTACAGATAAATTACATAAATTTTACGAACAATTTAAGATCTTGCAGAGATTTTTGTACGCGTCCACAAGCATATGATGAACATCTGACTTGCCCTTCACATCTTTCGAGGTTAGTTCCAGTAGAAACTTGTTTTGACAGTAATTCTTTTCAGAACTAAGAAAACGTAGTATTTTGCATTGCGTTCACAGTCTCAGCAATAATTGTTGCTGAATCTATTGAGTTATTTTGAGAAGAAAAAAGAAAACGAGCATTTATTTCCTTTATCTTGTGTGCACGAGGAATGACACGTTAATTTAGTACTTACGATCTTATTGTACAATTGTTTGTTTATTGCAGCTAGCAGCTGAGGCTTTAGGAATAAGCATTGCTACTGTGAAAAGAATCAATGCTCGTAGTAGAAACCAACTAGTTTTATTTATAGTCCAGTGCATTTAGGGTGAGACCTCGGAAAAAATCCTAGAGAGCTGAAATTTGGTTTACATCTACCTTTCGTCGTTTCAAAGAAGGTCGATTTTTCGGTGTTTCAACTATATCTTCGTTCCTATCGACTGTACCACTACGAAGGTGCAACAACAAAAGAAAGGTAATAAAATTCTCTACAAAAAACATACAAGCAACAGTTTTCAAGGAAACTCGGTAGGAAAGTCATGAGTTTAGGAAATATTATTGTTCAGCTCGATATTTTAGGGTTTTAAAGTTAGAAAATACACAAAATGTAAGTTATACTTCATGCAAAAAAATAGCTATTTATGCAATAAGTGCTAAAAGTTGACGTTTATGCACGAAACATGAAAATTATGAAACGAAGCCGAAGGCTGAGTTCCATAACATGTCTCGTGCATAAACGACTTTTAGCACGCGTTGCATACAATATTTTATCTACGACCTTAATTTTACTGTTATTTATCAATAAATATCTATTTAACAAAGGTTTGCATCTACGACACTTCTAATTTATGTCATAATAAACAGTAGCCCATGCCCCGCGGGCGAATGTTTGCGAAGCCAGTACTGTCAAAGTCAGTTACGAAAGGTAATTATTAATACTCCACATCTGACTGTATTCATTACATAACGCTTTAATTATTTCAAAACACTTTACCTGTAACGCAAGAAGTAACTAGAATAACTTTACAACTTCACTTCCAGTTCGAAATTGTAGTTGTATAACCTCACTTCACTTTTAGCACATGGGCTAAAAGTAAACAGCTGATTTCTTTAACCACGGTAAACTTTAAAACGTCACTTTTAGTGAAACAAGCTAGCGCTAAAAGGCCTACTTTTAGTAGTGGTCGTAGATAAAACATATTAAATGAATATTTATAAGTAAAAAGATCATAAAATTCCATTCCCATTTTTTTTGTATTAATTCTTATTACAATTAAAAAAATATCCTTTTCTCACTTCTTTCTCTTCCCCCTTCTCTTCTTTTTCCTCTTCTTCCTTCTTCTCGTCTTCCACTTCTTCTTCCATTCCTGTTATTTTTTCCCTTCATTTTCTTCATTTTTCTGTTCAATTGAATGGAGCAAAGACCCTTGCTTAAATGCATACATAGAATCGATCTCTGGATCGTCCATGTTCTGGTCGCTTTCGATTTCGGTTACCTGCGAATCCTCCACTGGTGCGACATTCAAACAAGATTGTCCATGACAATGACTGCAAATTGGTGTGCAGACGAGTCCCAATTTTCGACAGTCACATAATGGTACGCAGCTTTTTGAGCAATTACAAAAAATCATTTTTGGAAGACAGCCCGGAGCAGGAGATGATGATGTTCTTTTTTGTGCGTGCAATAAGTTGTCCTTCAATATTCATCTCCAATCTTTGGGATTCAATTTATTACCCAACCAAGTAGTAGATAGTAGACTCGGTAGGGATGCTCTTCAGCTGCTTTGGCTGTAGGCTTAACTTTTCAGATTTCTCTTTACCTACGGATTTAGTGAAGCACAAATAACGATAGTTGTTTATGGAACCAACTGGGGCGCCATACATGCCCAAAAAAATAGTAATCCATTACGAGCAATTGATTTGTTGGAAGCATCACTTTTATTGAAAACTTAAGCTGCATTTTGTAAATCCTGTCTTTTTTAAAATAACTTCAGAACTCCTGTTTTTTCCTTATGGAAAAAAGCAGATGCTGTATCCCAACCAGAGAACGCATGTTGATCGAAACTTCGGAAAGAAAACGTTTTCTGCTGGACTGCTCCTTTGCCCGGTTTGAGTAAATTTCTCAACAGGTGTTCTAGCAGTTAAAATAACCAAAAGATCAATATCTTCTCCAACAACGGTTGTGTTATACGAGGAAATTTCTGGCTTTGAATTTCTCTGACAGCATCGAAATCAATTTGCATTTGTTGTTGCTGTTAGAAACGTTTCCTGGCTGACTGTTACATTCATTGTCTCGTCAAAACGTAGGTTAGCAGATGACGTTTTCAAAGATCGGCGAAGTTGTTCCATAACTTCCACATCGTTTTTGCTGTTGTTATACCCATAACAATCACCGCGTTTTCACCAAAATTTGTATCGACATAGTTAATATATGTTGTACAAATATGATAGAAAGTGTTTTGATGCCACACAGCGCGATGCAAAAGAAATCCTCCATCGATGACATAAGTGGCATTTTCGAGATTAGATGAAAGTGCTTATGGTTTAAAGCTGTCAAAGAACGATGACTTTTTGGTCTTGCGCATTCCCACTTCGTCGAATAGTGACATAGGATTCGGAGCCAATTCGTATTGGAGATAATCACGAAGCTCGTCTTTGGATCTTTTCATAATACTGATCCTTTGATATAACAATAATGGATCAATAGCGACAGTAGTACTGGAAACTTTAATGTTACTGTTGATTGTCAGCAGTGGAAGTACTCTATCAGAGCGTGAACATTTGATGTCTTTAGAATTTTGACCAATTTTTCTTGTCATTGTAGTAGATAGGTGCGCATTATGATAGTTTATCCTGTCATCGCCAGTTATCCCCGTTGGGAAGGGAATCACTTTTTGGGCGCTTGGAAACGGATTATGCGTTTGGAACCATTACGACATTTTCTTCACGTCTGCAATGTCTCTAGTCGCACGAGAATCTCTCGTGTTGACATGCTGCTCTCCCGAATCAAAGAAAAATTTACAATAATTCTCAAGTCCTTCAGAAACATTGCTTGCAGTTAATAGTCCAACTGTCTATTTATTCAAGACGCTTTGCTTCGTACTTCTTCTACGCGTAAATTCCTCTTGATTTTGAAGACTTCATTAGAGACTGCTTGCTTATCGTATCGCTCGATGTCCCACAAAAATATTCGACGGTTTTATGGAGAAAAAGTTACCAGTGCATTGTTAAAAGCTTCATTTTCCATCGAAATTTTTAATCCCTTTATGTCCTGAATATACAAATGGGCCGATTTGGATAAAGAAAATGTCCTGCTGCGTGAAAATATGGTAGCAGTTTTTACAGCAGTTAAATGCATCTTCCAATTTCCCATTTCTTCTGCTCTTACAAATTCCTTTGCAACAGTAATCATTGCGAATCATTTGATACCTGCCGTACCATAGGTATTATATGATATAATGTATCTAATAAAATGCATGCGTATATTTTACATTCTGTGTGTTGTTTAACTTCAAAACCCTGAAGTATGGAGCAGAACAATAATATTTCCTAAACTCATGACTTTTCTACCGAATTTCTGTGAAAACTGGTGTTTGTATGTAAAAACTATAGATAACCTTTTCTAGATAAAATTTTGTTACCTTTCTTTTGTTATTGTACCTTCGTAGTCTTAAAGTCGATAGGAACGAAGATATAGTTGAAAAACCGAAAAATCGACCTTCTGAACACTGTAAAAAGTTATGCGTACAACGGATCGTTGGGGACTTCTCAACCCTTACTTGAAACGACGAAAGATAGGTGTAAACCAAATTTCAGCTCTCTAGGATTTTTTTCGAGGTTACATCTATTTTTCGGATAAATGCACTGGACTATTAGTACTGGTAGAACAATCTCGCAAGAAATCGAAAAAAGGCAGAGCTGTCAGAATCTTCTAAACTGGTCATCAGGGAAACTGTATACCTATAAGATGTACAGTAAAAGTAAAGCATACTTTCTCAAATCTTTAAATGACGATCTTCAACATTCTAATAGGCAAAAGCAGTTTAAAAGTTGTCCTACATGACCTTGAATTTAAACTTGTCAAAGACAATAATTGTAGAGCATTAGTTGAAAAATCAAGTAGCGCCAGTTTGCATCTTCAGTTTTTGAAAAGTTATCTGGCAAACCTAAATTTAGTGCCATAGTTGTCTTGGACGTCATTTCTTTTTCCTTCTGTTTGGTATCCAGTTTGGTTGAAGTAGAGTGTTAGTCCTCATTTTTACCGTATACCTATACCGCGATAATTGTTTTTTTTAATGATATTTTGAAATTGCGGTCCCTTGACAATGCCGCTTTCACACTATTGGGTCAATCGACATCATTAATTTCCTTGTGATTTTTTTAAGATTGCTTCTTGTTTTCCAAGTCTCTCCTGTTTGAGAGCTGCTCATAAGTATACCAACTTCATCATCTTTATATTTCTAGAAGCCATTTTTTGTGTTTAGAGTTTATCTTTTGACTTTTGACAGAGTATTGCATCGGAAGGGGTTAATAATGGGATAATAAAGTGCAACACCTAGCCCCTCTTCCGCAAATGTCAACCTTACCTAATATCTTGTTTTTAGCTAACGAGGCTCTGATGACCAAATAAAGGCGAAATAACCTTAACATGTGATGCGGAACAAATGCCGCATTCATCCGGTGTAACCCGATGCATGTCTGGAGGCTACCGTTGACAGACCCAGCATCAGACTCAAGCACAATCTGAAGACATATTGTCTAAGATGAAAACATGGAAAAAGGTTAAGCGAAGAAACACTACAGATCACAACTAGTAGCTAGCGAGATTAAGACAAGAATACGGAGAGGCCAACACCGCAGTTACGAGAGCTACAAGATGCAATAAAAGCAATGGATAGATTACCTCCCCATCTAGCACAAGTAGCAGAAAAATTCAACACCGCACGCGACAACCAATCGTGACCAAAGAGCTGTATACCACCATCTAAGGATTTCTTCAAATTATCCCACTGTCGAAGCAATTAAGAAAGCAATTAACCAGTTAAAACTTCGAAAAACAGCCGGACCAGATAGTATACCACTTGCGCTATTTAGAATCACCGAAACAATACCTCAGAGTGGTGGAGGGTGATCTTGGTGAGTGTATAAATTGGCAAGAGATCTTAATATGATAAATAAAATGATTTCCACTATTATAAGCAGATTGGCAGATACCTCAGAACCCACCCTTTGTAATTAACAAGCAGATTGCAGATCTCATCGCATAATAAGGTTATGTCCATTTTGTAGATATCTTAACTGCTCATCGAATACTTTCTTTTCCTTTGCGTTCAATTCCTGTACATTTCAGTATCCCATATTCATGTACTAATTTGTAACTTTTGTTGTCGTAAAAATTTACTATCCTTGCTCTGGGTAATTAATGTTAAGTCTAATTAGGTGTTTGGTAATATGTACGTTGATTGAAACTGATTGGACCATTGTATTTTAAGAGTAAAATCTTACAAGCTGTATTTACTATTGTATTTTATTATATAATAGCAAATAGTATTTTATTAGTTAATTTATATAATACTAGCAGTCCAGTGAGACAAATGTCTCATTTAACGCGCCTTCAAACCTCGATCGGTTAGGCAACCACCCAGACCTGGAAGGTGTCAAAGTGGTTGCCTAACCGATCGAGGATTTAAGGCGCAGAGGGTCGCAGCTACGTTTGGCGGCCGAACCAGTTTTTATTTAATACGCGTTCTATTTGAAAAACGGTCTTTTTGTGATTTCTCGAAAACCGGAAGTGTCACGTGACTGAAATTCGGTTCCTGACCTGACATGACCATTCCAAACATATAACTTTAATAACTTTTTTCTCTATCTCTTACGGTTTGGCTTCTGAAACAGCGTCCCGGACAAAACAGCGTCCCGGACAAAACAGCGTCCCAGACAGACACGTCTATTAGATAAAGGATCTATATTATCAAAAACCTTCTATACCGTTAGGTGTAACGTATAAATACATAACTAAATAACTACAGCTCAGCTAAAATAACAGAATTTAAAATTTTCTGTCAATAATTAAAATAGATTCATTCCCTTACACGTGGTATAAACGCCTGGTCCATTCTTTTTGGTTCTTTGGCAGTATTTTCCCATGATTCCAAGTAATTCTCTTTTGAATTAGGTTTTCTTCTACTTTCTTGCTCATGATTTTCTTGCTCTTTTTGGTTGTGATCTTGCTTGATAAATTTTTTTCGCTATTCTTTCTTCACCCATTCTTACTGTGTCCAAGCCATTTCACATCCGACATAATAATCAGCGTACATACATCAAACAAGTAGAGACACTCATGCCAAATGTTGAAACCTGTCTAGAGTGCCTCGGACAGTGCCTTGGGGGGTATTTCTAAGCTTGACTATCAGATGGCTCACAAAGTTCTACCAATCTAGAGACCCTGTATAAAAAGTAAGATAATCTTAATATACAGGGTCTCTATACCAATCAGAGCCAGTTACTGGCTCTTGCTACAAATCATGATGCGATCATGATGCGATCAAGTAGTGGCGCCATCTGTTAGTACTATTGGAAAGTACCCCCCAGGACCCGTTCAAGGTCATCCAAATCGGAATTTTGACATCAAAGGAACCGACGGTAAGTGTCTCTACTTGTTTGATTTACTTATGTACGCGGTAATAATTTTCATTGCTTGCTTGCTTGACGCCACTTTGAGAGCGATCCCGTGGGCCGAGTTGGCTGATTTTGGTGTCAACTCAGGGCGACGCAAGTAAGCCAGTAGTAGGGTTTTCAAATTTTTATAAGTGACTTTTTTTATGTATATTTTTTTGTTGATAAGCTAACCTCAAAATTAACTAGACACACAAAATGGGTCACTCTTGTACAAATTGCATTAAATGAATTATTTCGTGCCCAATTTGGATGCAGTGTTAAATAATATTTTATAATAAAATGAAATAAGTATTGTTAAAAAAGCTGTCTCTTTAATTTTAATTAAAAGCTAGAACCGCATACCTAACCTCAAAAAGGCATCTTTGTATGACAACTCTGTCAACTTCAATTAATTGTCAAACTATAGATGTAGTAAGTAGATGTCTACATTACCGGCCAAATTGAATGCCGTCTCGTTTATTTATCGACGAGAGCGTTGCAGTTTTTGTTAATCAACGTAAGCGACGGAGGAGCACGGAGACTGAACGAGAGACGTTCAGTCTCGTATTCTGTGGCGTAACTATCATATGTGCAGGGGGTGCAAAGAACCTCGGCGCCGAATCTATATAGGCGCCGCGGTAGCGGAGTTTTTAGCGAAAATAAAAGTTTTCCTAGAATAGTGGTTCAAAGCGGCTACAGACTATGATACGTGAGCGCCACTGGGCTCTTTTGTGTGCGAATTTTTTTCTCCTTTTGAGTAGATTAGAAGTTCCAGCTCTAGTGTGTGTTTGTGATTCTTAGATTTCATAGTGCATAGTAACATACTATAAATTCAAAGTTTTAAACCGCAAATTTCTGACGATTGCCTCAGATACAGAGGTCATGGAGGGTGCCAAATTACTTCAAACTACGTATGAAACTGATCTCGATGACGGCTTACTAAAGTAAATTGTACAATTTCAATCTTCGTACACAACTAGTATTAAATTTTGCTTATCAGTGAAGGAAGTGGGAGAAAAATGTCTGTCTAATTACACATCATTGGCTAGCTTTCCAGATTTGTATACAGCTTATATTCTATTTTTTACATCCCGTCACTACAGCCTCCACTGAGAGATCTTTTTATAAATTAAAAATTATTAAAAACTTTTTGCTAAGTAAGATGAGCCAAATACGCCTAAAGAGTTTTGCATTACTCAGTATCGAGAAAGTAAGAGCCAGTACTCTTGGTTTTATTTCACTGATAGATATGTTAGCTTTAGCAAAGTCTCGCAAAAGAGAGTTTAATTAAAGTGCTATACCTACATATTTTATATATCTACCGGGTGAGTTTTTTAAAGTGTTACAAGGCGATATCTCGAAAACTGTTTACAATATTTTCATGAAACTTTTGTGAGGTAATAGGGAGATGGGGGGACATATTTAAACATATTTTTGACATTTACCTCCTATCTGTGTTTTGAGGGGTGGGTTGTAACTTTGGAATTTTAAATAGGATGATGTACTTTTGTTTATAGAATTCAAATCTACGTAACAAACTAGGTATGTCTATAAAAGATTTTTTGATTCTCAATTGTTTACGGAATTATGATTTATTAGGTTATAAAATTCAAAACATGTGCAATTTTCGTTAAAACGTCAAAATTCTCAACTTACTTAAGTAGAACTAATGCATTTGTATGAAAACGAATTCTAATTTTGAAATAAGTAAACTTGATTTATTGGTAAAATGTATTTATTTTTTAATTTCTATCAAAATTTAGTCACCATAATTCCGTAACCCAAAGAGCAAATTAATGAATGTTTTGTACATATACGTAGTTTTCTAGTAGATTCGAATTTTCTAAACAAAATCCCATTTAAAATTCCAACGTTACCCCCCACCCCTCAAAACACAAAAAAGAGGTAAATGTCGAAAATATGTTTTTGTATGTCCCCTCATCTCCCTATTACCTCACAAAAATTTCATGAAAATATTGTAAACCGCTTTCGAGATATCTTGCAACACTTTAAATAACTCACCTGGTACATATTTTATTTTTCTTGTGAATTATTTAAATTTGTATTCCTTTTACGTAGTTTTTGTTTTTGTATTTTCATATGTATTTTAATGTTTCATGTTATATTTTGCGAATGTTTGATGTAACGGTAAAACCTGTTCTACTTTTTTGGGTCGGAATCGTAGACGGTTACAAAACTGGTAAAGCAGAAATTACAGGTGTTTGTAAATAGGTGTTTGGTGGCCAGTCATTATTTCGAACAAAGATCTTTGGAACCGAACAAATCAGGTGGACATTAATATAGAAATTAGAAGAAGAAAATATGGATGGTTAGGGCATACATTGCGAAAAAATGAAACTGAAATTTGCAGAAAAGTTTTGATTGGGATCCTATCAGAAACAGAGGACGCCCGCGAAAAACGTGGAGGAGAACTGTAAAACAAGAGACAGGAACGACTATAGCACAACTGAGCCAAATAGCAAAGGAAAATGACAACTGGAGAGAATATACGAATACCCTATGTCCCAATAGGGAATAATGGGATTATTATTATTATTATTATTATTATGTTATATTTAATAAAGGATTGAAACATCTAAATCTGTTTTATTTTGCAGTAAGTAACCTTTCATGTTAAGAAAAGAGCTTATTAATTTTCTTTTAAATTTAAAGTGTTGCATGACCAAGAATTACCCCCCCTCCCCTCTTTCGTCTGAAACTTTTTGTCTAGAGCGGCTATCATTTATTCTTGCACAACGGCGCCAAACCGTCTTGTTACGCCACTGCGCTTGCACCGCCACTGATTAATACGACTCGTATTAATCAGTGGCGGTGCAAGAGCACCTTGGCCCCCTAAGCAACTATAAAAATGCCCCCCCCCCCTTGTAAAAAGATTTATAGACTTAAAGAATTGTATATTTATACAACTAAATAAAATCTTCAAGTTTGAAGATGATAAATATGTACCTCGGTAACACTAGTAAAATAAATAATATTCAGGTACAAGTACAGTTACGGACACCTCAAAGTGCACGGTTTTTTGTTACGATGGTTATTTTTGCAATTTTTCGGCTTCTTAAATGGGGTTTTCTCCAGTGGCGTTGCTTGTGATTATAAGAATAGGTATTACTTTTTTAATGTTTGTATTTTAGCAATGTTTCACAAGTAAACAAACTATATAATAATATGTACTTAATAAATATGTATCAGTATTCAATTGCTACTACGCTTTGCAGTTTGTTTCGCATAGAGTCGACCAATGTTTCCATATTGTATCCATCTCTCAGTTCCTTCCAAGCATTTCTTATTCTTTCCCATAATTCATCGGCGTTGTTCGGTGCAAAATCCCTGGTATAAATTTTTGTAGTTAAATACTCCCAAACATTTTCGATGGGGTCCAAGTCCGGACTTCTTGCAGGCCATGGTAATAAATTAATATTATTCTCATCAAACCATCAATGAACAATCTCTGCTGTATGCACAGGACAGTTATCCTGTGAAAATAATATTTTCAATTACGTTAACATAAACAAAATTAATTAATTAGGTAATATCTTGCCTGTTGAAAAGTAAATTGATTACGAAAGACCTCTCTTACAAATGGCAGCATCACATTTTGCAAAATTTTGCGATAATTTTCAACATTCAGTCGACCATTAATTCTATAGCATGCCCCAGATCCTTGAGCATTGATCCATCGCCATACGTTTACAGAGAATCGTCCACTACTCCTTAAGGGTTGAACATAATATTGCTTCTCAAATCTTGAATTTTGTGGTCTATACACCCTTAATCGGCAATTGGTAAATTATTGAAATACCTTTTCATCTGAAAAATCAAAATCGTGTTCTAAAAGTCGTCGATCTCATTCAAATATGTAGTTGGTTGCAAACTGTACTCTTCGTTCTTTGTTCTCTGGTGTTAACAAAACTTTTCTTGCAGAAGTCTCGGCTGCCAACGATTTTTAATTTTGAAAATGCAGCTCTTGCTCCCATGCAAATCTGCTGCGACTCACTTAGCGACCAGTTCTCTTCCAGTTTTGTAATAGCTCGCATTTTCTCTGCTTCTGACAAATTTCTGGGAATTTTTCGAGTTTTCAGTTCTATGAAAGTTGGTGACAAATGTAAACGTCAAAACTCGACGTCTATGATTAGAATATCGTATTACAAGCTAAAAATCTGCCGTGCACTTTGAGTTGGCCGTAACGGTACAATCCTAAGAACCCACGTCAAAATAGGTAACAAATACTTACAGCCGTATTCATAGTCGTTCGCCAGCGGTTCGCCGGCGAGTCGCCGGAGTTTCGTTATGAATAGTATGTTGGCGGCACTGTACGTCTATGTCAAATTCGAGGTTAGCAGGTTAGATTTTGTGTCAACTTCTGTCAAAACTGACGGAAAACCTAACCTGATAACCTCGAATTTGACATAGACGTACAGTGCCGCCAACATACTATTCATAACGAAACTCCGGCGAGCCGCTGGCGAACGACTATGAATACGGCTGTTAGTATTTATTTGTACCATTAATATCCGTAAAAGGCCGTAAAAATAAATGGATCATAATATAAAAAATGTATCTCTCTGGCCTTATTGACAGCAAATTGTTCCACAAAATTTTTATCTCCATCGTAGATCGTAGACGATGGTTTTTGCTCAATTGACAAAACCGAAAGGTAATAATCTCGTTAAAATTGCTTTCGAGAACACTATGTTTCTGTAGGAATAAACTTGTCAAATCTGGAACACTCACTCATCATATCATTTAAATCTTCTTTTAGTGGAGAAATAGCGTTCACAAACTGAATGGCGAGATTATTATTGAGGACATCACGATACCTTTTCTGAAGCAAATCACATCGGACGTGTTCAGCTTCTTGAATTCTTAAAACGTTGTTCGGTTCTAAAAATTCAAAAATGTTAGTTTTTCAAAGCTCTCAAATTGAGTCTGATCGCTGATGACTGATGACTGAGAGTGGGGACTGAGGTTGCAGTTCTATCAATCTATACCCAAATAAAGTAGAAGATATCGAGATATTTAATAAGCGAATACAGAACTTACCGGGCCCCCGAAGGGCCCGGGCCTCCAAGCAACGCTTATTCCCGCTTATGCATATCACCGCCACTGGTATTAATTC
>CALNHX010012745.1:0-22793 GCA_940337035.1 Agriotes lineatus
CCGGATGGTACTATCAATACTTTTCCGACTTTTAAAGAATAACAAATATGATAGGCTGGATTTTGCGATTTAAAGAAAAGGTCAAAGAAGAACGAAGAAGTTGTTTAAGAGTAGAAGAATTAAATCGTGTCGAGAAAAAGCTGATGAAATTAATTCAAACTGAATGGTACGCAAATGAGTTGAAGGATATTAATTCTCTAAACACATTCTACGATCAAGAGGATATCATCAGAGTCACTACAAAAATAACTTTTTGGGCAATCGTACTAGAGCTCGCATATTATTGACAAAATTTTGTTGAGCACAGTCAAACATTCCATGACATCAGCTGTTGCTAGGTAATTTACAATAAAACTGTAGAGGAATAATTCAAACATTCCATTTATATCAGTCGTTGCTAGATAATTTAGAATAAAACTGTATATATATATATATATATATATAGCGGTTTGTTTACAACTTTTAAGTCATCTACCGCATCTCAGTTTCCACATTTTTCTATCAGCATAATCGTCTTCTTCCAAATTTCTTTTTTGCATAGCTTCCCTTATACCATCATTCCATGATTTTCTTGGCCTTCCTCTTTTTCTCCTGTAACGTGGCTTCCATTCCCATACTTTTTTTGGTAGTCTATCGGTGTTCATCCTTCTCATGTGCCCATACCAAAGTAGTTGTTTCTGTTCAACTGTATCGGTAAGTGATTTATTTATTTGCATTAATTCTTTAATTCTTTCGTTTCTTACGCGGTCCATTATTGTTAACTTGCAGCATCGCCTCCAGAACATCATTTCTGTGGAATTAATTTTGTCTTTTATTTTTTTATTTACAGTCCATCCTTCGGCTCCGTATGTAACGCTACTTTCGATAAAAGTACTAAATAGCCTTTTTTTAGTTTTATTAGATATTTTGTCATTCCACAGTACTGGATTTTCTAATTACAGTTTTTGTTCTTCTTATTTTGCTGTGTATATCCTGTTCGTCTCTTCCATCTGCTGTTATAGTGACTCCTAGATATCTGTAATGTTGTGTATGTTTAATTATGCCTCTGTCTGTATTGAGATCGTGTCCTTGACCTCCAATGACCATGTATTCTGTTTTCTCCATGTTTATACTCAGACCCCACTTTTCATACTTGTCTACTAATTTTCTAAACATGTAGTTTATGTCGTCCTCGTCTTCGGCAATTATTATCTGGTCATCAGCAAATAAAAGACTGTATATGTTATCCTGTCCAATATTTAAACCCATCGAGCTGCACTGTCTTTGCCATTTTTTCAAAGCCTTGTCTATATAAATTTTAAATAATGAAGGGGAAAGACAGCACCCTTGTCTCAGTCCCTTGTTTACTAGGAATTCGTCCGAAAAACACTGTCCCACCTTCACTTTGCTCTTTGTACCGTTATACATTTGTTTTATAACATTTATATATGTTCTATCTATGTTTTTATCTTCCAATGCTTCCCACAGTTTTTTAACAGGTACAGTGTCGTAGGCTTTTTTCAAGTCTATAAATATAATGTGCATCTCTCGTCCGTGTGCTATCATTTTCTCTGCCAACTGTTTTATGCAAAAGATATTGTCTATGCAAGATCTACCTGGTCTAAAACCGCTTTGTTCTTCTGATTCCTCTAAATTTTCTTCTATTCTAGCCTTAATTATTCGTCCATACAGTCTACCCAATGATGATGTGACGCTAATTCCCCTATAGTTTCCGCAGTCCATTTTTTTTTGCCCTTTTTATGAATAGAGCTTATATAAGCTATTTTCCATTATATAAGCTATTTTCCATTCTTCTGGAATAACCGTTTCTTTCATGCAATCATTAAATATATTCGTAAGGGCTTCCAGAGTTACTTTAGGGGAATTTTTGATAAGTTCAATGGTAAACCTCCCGGACCTGGCGACTTATTGTTCTTCATATATTTAATGTTCTCATAACTTCATCGACTGTTATCTGATTCACGTACTTATTTGCAGGTTTCAAGGTATATATTTCTTCTTTGAATTCCGTCCTATGTTCTGTCAGAAGATCTTGATAATATCCTTTCCAGTTGTCTATTCCGATCGGGTCAATGTTTCTCTTTACTCTGCTATTTGTATTTAGAGTTTTTAGTGTTTTCCAAGCTTGTCTTGATCTGGAGCCTCCGATTTGTTCATCCACTTCTGTGCATTTGCTTTCCCAAAACTGATTTTTGCTTTGCGTACTTCTTTTTTTACTTCGTAGTTGCATCTCATATAGATTTTCTATCTTCTGTGTCTCCTGTTGTTAGCCATTTGTGATATGTTATTCTTTTTTCTTCTATTAAAGTTTTTAAATCGTCCGTCATCCATGGTTCTTTACTGTGTGAGTTATTCTTTCATTTTTGACCTAATGTTTCATTGGCGGCTTCATGCACTTTTTCCTTTAAGAAATCGTATTTTTCTTCCACAGTACCAGTTTTTGAATCTTTCATTTTTTCTGATAGTCGTCATTTGTATAAGAATATAACATCACCATCGTTTAAACGTTCTAAGTTATACTGAGGCCATCTAGGAGTTGTATTTTCTAATTCGGTGGTATTTTTGTTTATATATTTGTTTCTATTGTATTTTATAGAAATTTTTGCTTTAACTAAGAAGTGGTCTGAACTGCAACAAGCTCCTCGTTGAACCCTCACGTCACTAACCATTACATCGATTGTCTGCTTTACTATAATATAATCAATAATTGACTTTTGGTTCTTAGTGGGTTGAGTCCAGGTATATTTATGGATATTCTTATGTGCATTAAAATCCATTTAACATTTTGAGATTGTGCTGGTCGCATACTTCTATAAGTCTTAAACCATTGTCATTTATAACCTCTTCACCATGCCTACCTACTATGTTATTCTGAACTTTTTTCCCCACACGCCCATTGAAGTCCCCCATTAGTACGATCTCTTTGTTTGTTCCAATGTCGTTTAACAGCATCGTCATTGTTTCGAAGAACTCCTCTTTTACATCATCTGATGCATCGTCTGTGGGAGCATATACACCGATAATTACAATTTTATGTCCCATATATTCTAGATCTAAGGTAATTAGATGTTCATTTATTGCTGCCCAATTTCGGATATATCGTTCAAATTTCTGATCTATGACTATGGAAACCCCTGCTCTTGCACGTTTGTCTTTATCGACACCGCTGTAGAAGTGGATATAGTTCCCTATTTTCTCATTTCCGCTACCTTTCTTTTTTGTTTCGCTGAAGACCGCTATGCCAATATTATATTCTTCCATGTTTTTAAAACTTCGTAGTACTTTGTACTGATAGCCTGAATGTTCCAGCATCCTATACTCATATTCCTTAATCGCTGCCTAGGTTGTTGTTCGTTTATATCCGTCCTATTCGAGGCTGTGGAGTGAGATTTTTTGCAATTTTAATTATTTTTTATAGATAATGGGGAGCAAGCCCATTGCTCCAACCCCCAACCTGGAAAACCAGGATTTTCTGTCGGGTTTTCTCCCTTAGTCTGTTTTGGTCCGCGAGTGATAGTTTATTTCCCACTTACCCGCCGGTCTAACTATTAATATCAGACCGGTTAGGACATCCCCCTATCCGCCACCTGGGGACGCGTCCGATGGGAGACAGACAACTCCACACGGAGAAACAGGGTTAATATTCCCGGTCTAGGCAGGAAATATTTGAGTACTATTTCCTAATGTTTTTAATTACTTGTATCGATCGGCGGAAAAATAGTATGTGTATCTTGGACAAAAAGCAACATTCCCAGACTCCTGTTGAAACAATAAAGAAGCCAACCTGCGATCGATTACTAATAATAATCTGTGCTAGTATAATCGCAGATCAACCCCTTATCATTTATACACCACGGTAGCTCTGAAATGTTCTTACTCACAGCAATGACCTAGCTAGCTTCAAAGTCGATGGCCTTGGGTCGCAGATTTCTATCATCAGCTGAACTGCTGCAAAGTCTTTTAATAATAGTAAAAAACACAGGGCGCCAGAAATCACAGATTTCGAGAAATAAATAAAATTATAGCAACAATTAGGTTTATTTAATTAATAGTTGCTCGCAACATCGTAATTAGGTTTGTAAATTGTTTGTCACAAAGTTTAAATACAGTAAATAATACAGTATATTACAAATGCTGAAAATGCAGCACGCACAAAAAAATATGCGAACTTCTTTTGGGCTCTTGGGTTGAATGTGATCACAACTCAATGAAGGGATAAGCTTACCACTGTCATAAGTTTTAACCGTTATCTCGGCAATGATAACAAATAGCGTGGGGGCACTTTTTACAAAAATTTTAATACGTATTCATTTAGCAAACTTTAAATTTATGAGTTGTAAATTTGGGAAGAATTAATACATTATGTTTTAAATTTGCAAAGCATAGGCTTGTGAATAATTAATACATTACGTTTTAAATTTATAAAACGTAGATTTGTGAACAATTATTACATTACGTTTTAACGTAGTTTAAATTTGTAAATTGTAAATATGTTAACGGTGGTGTAGCGTCGTTGAAATCAATTCAGCCAACAATTCATGGGCGTTGAAATAGAACTAACCTGGATTGAAAAAAAACGTCGACGGCATGCGCTGAATTGGTCCAGGATAATCATAACGTAACAGCCATCAACAGCAGCGACCTCGTGGCCAAAGTTGATAAGGGGACAGACGCTCCGTATTAAAAACGGCAAGCCAAAATGGCACTCCAGAAGGAATTGCGGGTCCAAATTATTAATTATGATGCCAATTAGGACATCTAACGTGGCGTCAATCCAAATAAGAAGTCGCTTAAAAACGGCGTTTGAAAGCGGTACTTAAAATCGGCAACTAAAAGCTGATAACAAAGGGAAATTACTAAATGAATATCAAACAAGTAGCTTAGACATACCTGGTTTCAGTCATCAGCCACAAACAAAATTAATATTGAGGTGCAATAAAGCACACGAGATGCCTTCTTGGAACAAGTTGCTCCAACAAAGCGAAAGGTAAAATGAGGTCGCGGACGGAAAATAACCGCGGCTGGCGCAAAGAGATAAGAAGTATTTTGGAAAAACCGAAATCAGAGAGCTCGCGCGAAGCAAGTTTGGTATCATTTAAAATACAGCAAATTATAACTCGAGTGAATATATACAGGCTGGCCCGGAATAGGTGAATAAATGACGAAACAAATAGCCGAAGCTAAAGATTTGTTTCACTGTGTTATATTTACAGTCGTCTGGGAATGTTACGCTTTTCGTCTAGATACACAATGTACTATTGCGAGAACACAGCAAAAACTTCAAGTATCCAATCGTCTTACCTGATCAGCATCCAGTAGTGAAAATGTTGATAAGAGAAAAACATAAGAAACTAAAGCATGCTGATGTGCAAATATTACTGAACAACTTAAGAAAAGAATATTGGATCACAAAGGGCAGAAAAGCTATCAATAATATAATAAAGAAATGTGTGACGTGTACAAGATTTACAGAAAAACACGTAGAAACTATACCATGCCCATTATCAATAGATATAATTAGAGATGCTAAAACTTTTGAAATAGTCTGTTTAGATACGCCTGATCATTTACTTAAAAGAAAAAGAAAGTGTGGATTTGTCTATATACGTGTGCCGTCTACAGAGCAATACATTTAGAGATAGTGTTGAGTCCATAAACCACTGCATTTATACAAGCTTTACGACGTTTCATAGCAAGAAGAGGTCGACCCACAAAAATATATAGCGACAATGGAACAAATTTTGTAGGGACAGAAAGTATGTTGTCAACTATCAACTGGCAAGAAATAGAAGCCTTCTCCACCACTCCACCATAAGAAAAATATAATGGAGATTCAGCCATCCGGCAGCACCATGGTGGGGCGGATTTTGGAAACGTCTAGTACGAATCATAAAAGATTATTGAAACGAGTATTAGGAAGAGCTTGTGTAACGCACGAAGAGTTTGCTGCTATAGTATGTCAATATGAATCGATAATTAATAAGCAACCAATAACGTACATGTTGGATAGCGATCTTACAGCTGCATCGCTAACACCTAGCATATTTCTGCAAGAAGTTAAGGAAGTTGGAACCGCCGATGTAAACCGAATAGACAGAGAAGATTTAAATAACCGATTGAGTTATTTATTGAAGTTAAAAGAAGACTTACGAAGGCGTTTTCGCAATGAGTATTTAGGTGCTTTAATAGAGAAGAATGCACACCGAAAACCAACAGCAGAAATGAAAGTAGGCGAAATAGTTTTGGTTGGTAACGATATACAAAAACGGTTAGAATGGCCTTTAGCCAAAGTGTTAGAAATTATACCTGGAAAAGATAAGGTATGTCGTGTGGTTGAATTGCAGAATGAAAAGGGTCAGTTGTTAAGACCAGTTCAAAGAGTCTACAGACTAGAGATTTGCGAAGACCGTTCATATACACAAGACGGAGAAGAATCTACTGAATTTACTAGAAATAATGAAGTCGATCGTACTGAGATAGATGTTGAAGAATCAGACTCACAAGATGGAAATGAAGAGGCATCATACGACGAGGAAGCAGCAGAATCCTGCCAACCGTAAACAGGAGAAGGAGAAAAATCATTCCCCCTGCACGATACTTAAATTAACAAGCAAAATATTTGTATTGTAATTTTGTATTTGTTATCAGTGCCGAAATTTCGCGTCAACTCTAGGTGGGAAGATGTTAAATTATAATTATTAGTAAAAATTTTATTTTGAAGTTAGTAGAGCTGCCGCGAAAAGTTAGTTACAATGGAGATGTTTTGACAGATAATAATGATAATTTTGATGTACGAAGCAAGTTAAAAAAGGGATAATAAATCAATTTAATTAAAGTGTGTATTCGTATCCATTAACCAAACACGATCATTTATTTTAATAACCATTTTGTGTTGTGTTTCAAGATACGGTTTTAAAATTAATTTGAATTTGAATTTAAAATGATTTTCGAGCATTTGGCATTTTATATTTTAAAAGAGTGTATTATATCTGTGATAATTATAAAATTTTTGTTGTGGTTTTTGAATGTATTTATAGTCTGTTTTTTTGCTTTATGATTCAGAACAGCCTTTGCATTTATATTATTTTAGCAGTGTACAACAGTTTAGTTACAAAATATAACTAACATCAAATCAAGGTCTCCGAGATTGTCAAGTTAACACTTCGATAAAGCTTAATAAAATTCCACTAAAAAGCAATATTAATAGTAAAACTAAAGGGGCTATAAAACACTGTTTTACTAATATAAAGGATATCAATGCAATAGCAACTTAAGTAAAACAGTCATCATTGGAAGAGTTGGTCAAATCTTTGATGTAAGTATTAAGAATTAAACAGATGTAAAATGTCTAACAGTTTCTTATAATGCTAGATTTTGAATGCAACTGTGTTTAATATTTTTAATGAAGCAAAATCACAACTCCAGCAACAACCGAATGACAATATGAATAAAGAAAAGGAATTTCTAACTTGGAAGGACTATAGTTTCAGAGAAGATATTAAAAAAATGGGATTTTTTTACTTTGAATAATTATACTAGGAGTTGTTCAAAGTTATATTACACATTAAAAAATATGGGATATATAATTGTGAATGGAAAAAAATTGTTGTGTGAGAAGAATCATGTAATTTCGGCGAAGATTGCAATGGCTTTGGCGTAGGTGGACCCACGACACGGACTTGAAAAATAATCCATCTAAAGTTAATGTCAATGGTTCAGTAATTTTAGCTTTCCTTATGCATAATAGTGCTTATAAGATAACACATTGACAGTTGCAATACATTTTTGACATTACTAGTGTTTTTGACTCTAAGAGCTGTTGCTATGGTATAGACTAACGCCTATTAATATTTCAATTTGTAGGTATTTTGGAAGCGGTCGAAACATGAAAAGATGACTTGAGATTTCTTTTTTTTGTATAAAAAGAAATAAAGACTGTTGTTATTATTATTATAATCTTAAAGCTGCCATATTGGATCGGTCATATTGAATTTTCGGGATATGAGATTTTTCTCATCAGGTCCCACAGGTTTCTCTTTAGGTCCCAAGAAATGTCTGTCCGAATTTCAGCTTTGTAGGTGATCGGGAAGTGCAAAAATAAGTCGGTTGCCTTTTTTGCGACAGACACAAGTGGATTTTATATATAATAATAATAATGGTGAGGCACTAACACCCCATGAAAGATCTTGGCCTGCAAGGCGGAAGGTTAGAGCTTCCGTATCCTCGCTCTCACACCCGGCTGTCGCGTGTCAAATCATGACAAGTGGTGATGTGGTGAGCACCACGCATTAGACAGCCGCATTATTACCAGCGTGGCTCTGATGGTTAGAGCATCGGACTGCGGCGCGGAAGTCTGGAGTTCAAATGCCAGATCGATGGATTTTATATATACTGGGTTAAAAAAAATGTTACATCTTGAAGGAAGTGTTATAATTCTTCGAAAATTTAGTAAAAATAATGTCTCATGGATGTAAACAAATGATAAAATTTTCAAAATTGAGACACGTAAATTGCGTTTATCCGCAAACGTCACAAAAGTGACAACTTATTTGTCTTTATTGACAAGGTAAAAGGTGTCACTTTATCTGCCTAAGCAGATAAAATAGCGACTTTTGCATACTTTATCTGCCTAAGCACACAAAATCGTTGCCCTCTTTCTTTCTATGTTTGTTCGTTATCTCCTCCGAAGATACTGGACCGATTAAATTGTATGATGGCTTAAAATTTGCTAATTTTTAGACTTAGATCCGTAGGCCGGTTTTATTTCAAGAGTACGAAAAGTTTAATTAAATAACCTTTGAGCAGCGGATCGGAGCATCTGTCGCCGTGGTTTATGGTGTGACAGCTGCTGTGGCCGTGTGCTATTAGCTCGGGTGATACAGTATGTTCATATATCATTACAGTAGCTCGTTATTTGAACAAGATCGGTTGGCGCAGCGGTACAGTGTTCGCCTGTCACGCGGGTGGGCCTGGGTTCGATTCCCGGTCGATGCATCCTTTTTTATTTAAATTTATATTAATGAAATTTACCTGAATACGTTTGCGGATAAAATAGTATATGTTATTCGGAGTAAACGTGACTTTATGTGGCTTAGCTGAATTATTTGCCTCACTAACGTTCGGCTAAATAAACTTCAGCTTCGCCACATAAAGTATCACTTTTACTCCTAATACATAATCTACTATTAAGGATGACGCGATAAGAAAAAATTGTTTTCTTTTAAATCTGTAATAACCTATAAAACCACCTCTACATCGTATACATTCCGGTACCCTCCTAGGCATGCTTCGAATAAGATCACCAATTATGCCCTGGGAAAGCTCATTCTAGGCTATTTAAAGTTGATGCCGTAATTCGACACAGTTCTTGGAGGTTCTTGCAAATTAGACACTTTCCGACCCATCATGTCCCAAACATGTTCTATAAGGGACAAATCTGGAGATTTGGCAGGCCAGGG
This sequence comes from Agriotes lineatus, assembly GCA_940337035.1. NCBI lineage: Eukaryota > Metazoa > Arthropoda > Insecta > Coleoptera > Elateridae > Agriotes > Agriotes lineatus. The sequence continues at coordinate 9,459 of CALNHX010012745.1, forward strand.
AAGAACGTTTACATTGGCATTTTAAGAAAATCCATCGTGCAACGTGAGGTCGCGCATTATCTTGCCGGAAAATACCATTCTCTATCTTTTCTAATAAAGGAAGCAAAACTGGCTGCAGAACTTCGTTTACATATCGATTGGCAGTTAATGTACCCTCAATAAAAATTAAAGGTAATTTGCCTCCACACCATATCGCTCCCCAATACACCCTGGAATTTGCGCTGTATGTCGCGCGATAACTAGATCCATATTTCTGCTTTCTCCTTAAATCTTCTTACCCTCCGCCGGCCATCGGCCATTCCTAGACAAAATCGAGACTCGTCACTGAATAAAATGTGGGCCCCTTCAGGATCCCAGTGCAGCCTTTGGCGACACCAATCAAGACGTCTGGCTTTATACGCCGGTGTAAGAGGTCAGCACCACATGGGACGATAAGACCGCATTTGAAACAATAGTATTCGTCGATAAACCGTACTTATAGATATAGGATGAAATAAAGTTGGTAACCAGTTAGTTGCAAGTGCCTTCGTAGTTGAGTGCCGGTCTCTTACTGCAGCAAACCTCAGTCTTCGATTTTCACTGTCCTTAGTTGCCTTAAAACGTCCACCACCCTGTTGACGATGGCTACGGTACTCTTCGGTCGAAGCTCTCCAACAACGTAAAACTGTGATAGGTGGTCGATTAACAAGACGAGACACCTTTCGAAATGTCAACCCAGCCTCCCGCGTGACAACAATCTGCCCACGTTCAAAGCCGTTTAACTGGCGAAACTTAGCACGACGACGTTCGAGGCATTATTTTGCTTTACATATAAACAAATATACCGTAACTAAGACACAGTTTCATATTGTTTTTGTACAACTGTCAAAGAAAACAAATTCTTTCTTACGAATCATCCTTGAACGTAATTTACGTGTCTCAAGTCTGAAAATTTGATCATTTGTTTACATCTATGAGACATTATTTTTACAAAAATTTTCCACTTCCTTCAAGGTGTAACATCTTTTTTTTAACTCAGTATATATTGATTATTTATTTCTTGTTAGTGACCTAAAGGAGACCCGAAGGTAAGAGCGAGCGTTGGAATTGAACCAACGGCTGTTTTTAGGCCTGTAGGGCTTTTTTTCCAAAAGTCCAACGAAGTCAAACCCCAGTGCACGGTGACTGCCCGGGAATGGCTGAAGGTGATAGACCACCGTTAGCGATGAAAAAGGTTGACCCTTGAGCTTATGCCCACACGGTAGAAATGTGAACATCAATCCCCTGACTAGTCTTCTTACAAAAGTTACATCATGACTTAATTAATTTATAATAGATTATTTATCATATGATACTAGCAAGTTGCCCGTTCTTCGTACGGACTACAAATGTTTCTTTCCTCTTCTAAATCTTAAATTAATTCTGGAGTCCCCCCCCCCTCACTCAATACGCTAAACTAACAAAGGTTGCCAAACAATATTGTAGGTAAAAAGGAAACAATATTGTTCCGAAAAAAGTTCACCTTATCTCTTTTACTCATCACTTATCCCCTGGAAATGTGTATGTAATTGTCGTTACCCTTGTTATGTATATATTGACAAAACTATAGTATAAGAATGAGATAAAGTCAAAAATATATGTACTTATTAAATGTTGTATTCTAAAATTATAACCGGATACCAGTTTTCACCACTTGGGGATGGTATTTCAGAAATTCTCCTATTTTATTCTAAGAGATATTGAGAAATTCGTAAAAACACAGTTTACCCCTTAGGGGAATTTTCCAAAAAAATCTTTCAACCCGTTTTATCCTGAAATGTACCATGTACCCAGAGGGAAAAAATTATAATTTTAACCCCCTGCTCTTTTCAGTTTTCCCTTTTTACTGCTTTAGGGGTGAAATTTAAAAAAGCCCTTTCTAAAGTTTGAAAAACACATCTATATGACAAAAAAGAATGCTTTAAATCAACAAACACAGGAACTACAAGGGGTTCTATAATTCACCCCAAATGCAGATTCGCACCTTTAAGGGTTGATTAGGGCATAATCCTGAAATACGTTTTTAGACATTTGTATTGGATACCTACACAAGCAAACACCAAGTCGATATCTTATCGCGTCTAAAAGATATTGAGAAATTCGTGAAATCGCAGTTTACCCCGCTTCACCCCCTTTCGGGTAATTTTTTCAAAATTCCTTAAACCATTTTTTAAATATTTTAAAAATACTTCTATATACCAACAAAGAATGTTCTAACTCAAGAAACATAGGAGATACGAAGGGTTCTTTATTTCACCCCGCATCCATATTTGCACCTTTAGGGGTTGATTAGGGCAAAATCCTGAAATACTTTTCTAGGCATTTTCATTGGAAATCTCACCAAGTCCATATCTCATCGGGTGTAAGATATATTGAAGAATTCGTGAAAACACATTTTACCCTTTTTCACCCGCTTAGGGGTAGAATTTTAAAAAATCCCTTCTTAGCACTACCTTACGTAACAAATTGAACCTTCCACCAAAATGTCATGTTTGTAGTACCAGTGGTTACGGCTCTGCATTGATTAGTGGGGGTTGTGACTTTTCTTTATATATGTATAGACTAGCAAGATACCCGTCCTTCGTACGGGCTACCACCTTTTTTCTTTTAAATTTTATACCAAGTTTTGAGTGTCCTTCCCTTACCCAATACACTAAACCAACAAACGTTGTAAAACAATTTTGAGAAAAACCTTAAAATTAATATTTGTGTGAAATTAGCTGTTTGGAGACTTTTTACTGGTCAATTGTATTTTTAAGTCCCTCGTCTGAAAGACAAAATAAGTATTGTAATCACGAAACAATCACCGTCTGAGATTTCTTCAGATTTCACGTTTCAGGGTCCATAGATGACGAAAAACAGGTTTTCTCAATTCAGTCTGTCTGTCTGTCTGTCTGTCGGTCTGTCTTTTGTGTGTTTGTCTGTCTGTCTGTTGGCAGTATGTATGTATGTATTATCACTAATCTCTTTTGTACCTTGAGGAGTAGAGGCTGCTTAACTCAAAAAATATTTGTCGGAGGAAGACGATATTTTGCATACACATTATATATTGTAGTGTATGAACTATACTTCATATTTGTTATTAGAATCTTATTAAAAATTCACGCTACTCAAAGTTAATAAAAACCATGCCCTTTTTAATTTATCAATGTTGTTAATATTATTTACTAGATCTGGTATAACACTTCAACTCTTATCTCAGGTGAATTCAGTATGTTTTTACTTGTACGATACTTAGATTCAAATTTGATATTTTAAATTACTTCTGTCATTAATTTTTTAATTAAACGTCACACTGACACCCAACAAACATAACACCCTTACACTCAAACAGCATCAATCCCTATAATCAGCTATAATTTACCAAGGGCAGTGATAATCATCGGCAATAATTTTGACAAATAACAACCCGAAAGTGCTTGCCTAGAAATAACCCGAGGCGAAGCCGAGGGTTATTTCTTAAAGGCAACGCACTTGAGGGATATTATTTGTCAAAATTATAAGGATTTATCACTGGCCGCGGTGAATTCGGAAAGATAAGTTCTTAAATAAATTAGCCATTTTCTGACAAATTAATTTGACACTTCATTATAATAATATTATGTTGGTGGCACTGTAAGTCTATGTCAAATTTGAGGTTATCAGGTTAGCTTTTGCGTCAGTTTTGACACAGACTGACGGAAAAGCTAACCTGCTAACCTCGAATTTGACTTAGATTTACAGTGCCACCAACTTGTGATAGGATACTGCTGCAATTTAATTAGGTAGTTTCCATAGTGATTGAAAATCACCCTAGGGTCGTTTTCACTTCAAGTGTGGTCTGATTTGTCAAACTGAGTCACGTGATTAAAAATAATTAAATTGGATTGGTCTGCAATATACAGTGTGACCAGTAAAGTCCGCATCATATGGGATTTTTTTTTATTAATAGCTTTTTTCGAAATTTGACTTTGGCATCAATTTGTGCTTTGATCGAGATAAAAATTAACCAAAAAAATAGTAGTCACGTCATTTGCATTATCTGTCAAATTTTATTTTCTTTTCAAGAAAAATTCAAAAGTGGGGTTATTTCTCAAAATATCGAAAAAAGTTATTAAAAAAAGTTTTTCTAAATGAAATTTTTAACCCATGTGCAAAATTTCAGCTGTATAAGATAATTTAGATTTTTTGCCTATTTTTTTTAAATTGCACCACTGTTGCAAAGTAAGACTCAACGCAACCTACATAAAACTTCTTAGTTTTGACAATGCTTTATTCCAGACACATTTTCTTTAAAGTAGCGCCATATTAAATGTGTGTTTTTCTTCAAAATCCAAATAGGGCTATTAAAATTTGGTCACATGTGATGCAAAGTTTATTTGTTTTTGACCCTGTATAATATAACTTCATAAAATAACGTGTATTACTTTTAGACACAAACTGCGTTTTCAAAAATAGTTATTTTATGGAGTTACATTATACAGGGTCAAAAACAAATAAACTTTGCATCACATGTGACCAAATTTTAATAGCCCTATTTGGATTTTGTAGAAAAACACATATTTAATTTGGCGCTACTTTAAATAAAATGTGTCTGGAATAAAGCATTGTCAAAACTAAGAAGTTTTATGTAGGTTGCGTTGAGTCTTTGCAACAGTGGTGCAATTTAAAAAAAATAGGCAAAAAATGTAAATTATCTTATACAGCTGAAATTTTGCATATGGACTAAAAATTGCATTTAGAAAAACTTTTTCTAATAACTTTTTTCGATATTTTCAGAAATAACCCCACTTTTAAATTTTTTTTGAAAAAAATATTAAATTTGACAGATAATGCGAATGACGTGACTATTATTTTTTTGGTTAATTTTCGATCGAAGCACAAATTGATGAAAAAGTCAAATTTCGAAAAAAGCTATTAATAAAAAAAATCCCATATGATGCGGACTTTACTGGTCACACTGTATGTAGGAACTTATCTGAGTAAGTACTTTATTTTTTATAATGTCTTTTTTTTTATATTAATTAATCACTTTATTTATACAGATACCTTCAACTTAACCACTTCCGAACTCGAACAAAATGCCATACCTTTTGCTGGCTTGTGGACGGCTCCCATTTCCAACAACTGACACCGTCTCCAGCATGGCGAAGTTTGTTGTATTTCTACTATCTAACAATGTATCCCACTCTAATTGACAATTTGTAGCCTCTACCTGGATCCCGTGCACAGCCCCTTCTCTCCGCAACATCCAAAACTCCTGTACGGCGTACGGCCTCGGACCAGCGCCCTCGCAGCTCACACAATGGCATCTTCTCTGCAATGTACTGGATCTCTGCTACACACCCAATTGGTCCTGCTTTCTTCAATCCCAGTTTTAATTACATTTGATATTCCAAAATCTTGCCTTGGTCTATTTAGTTAACTTTTAATGTGCAAGCAACATACCCCTTTAGGTTTTATACATTCTTCATTATTCTAATGGGTTTTATTACGTATTTACACAATTACAAAATTTCTGTATCCATTTCAAGTAAAATTTTTCGTTGTTGATTTTCTTAATTAATCCTTACTATAGTTACATTATATGTATTGCAATAGCTCATCAGGTAAACTATGTCTTAATTCATGTAATGTCTTAAGTATCAAATGATAACTGCTTTTAAATCGAGAGCTCTTATTTTCAAAGTAGGTTCATCAAAATCTAGTTTGCTATCAATGATACTTAACGTCAAACCCGACTTTCAAAATTAATCAAACTAGGTAAACTGACAACTGTATCTCACATTTACTACCATTCAAATCACCTATGTAAGTACTAACTAAACTTTATGTTATCACTTTCAAAATTGACAGTTATTCAAAATGCTTTTTCAACTTATCTTAACAAACCTTAATAGCTGCTCAAGCTTTCACTGCAAACACCAATCACTACTGGATCCTGTCATCAATAGACTGCAGCACTCAATTTCCAATTCACCAACAGCAACCCCTTTTATGGTCCGTGACTCCTTTCAACTACTCTTGACCTGTCAAACCAACTACTCAGATCCCTAATTCCAGTCCTAGCTCCTCCTGGATGTCACCGTCACATGATCTACCTCCTGATAACCTCCTTCTGGCTCCGTCCGGTCAAATCAACTCCCTTGGTTCCAAAATCCTGTCCTGGTTACTCCTGGATGTCACTGTTCCTGCCAGATGCCACGGCTCCTTCTGGATGTCACCGTCACACGATCCAAGTCCTGGTAAGTTTCTATCCTTTTATAAATTCCAATTGTAACTTAGTTCCCTTTTTTTCAGATAATCTGATGTCTCAAACAACGTCCACAGAACACCCAAATCAAATAATAAATTGTAAAATACCTATTCTAATATCTTGTACGTATGAATAAATCCAAACCCCTCAACTAGTATAATGTCCTGTATTCTATTTCCAATTAACTGTATCTGTAGCTTCTCCTCTAACATTTGATGTCACAATATCTCTTCCATTTTAAATATTTCACTTTATTTTACCTCGTAGATTTGTTTTCAGCCTTTATTTAATTTGTTATCACCAACATTAGACAAATTAAGGCAGAGATTCTATTTTTTATTATACCAAAATTATTATAGCCAAATTACATACATGCTTTCTTGAGTTGTTTTATGTAACTGTTTTTAAACAAACTTTTTATATCTATTAGAGACAATTCTTAATGCACACTTCCTATTTTTTTTCTAAATAATGTTATATACAGAATTTTCTTAACAAATACATTTGTCAATGTTACCTTGGTTTATTTTTATAAATATTAAATACAACCATTAAGTTTAATCCATTCCAATAAATATAACAATATTAAATGATTCACAATGAAAAGAACCCTTGTATCTTTTACTTTCATTATTTATGTTCAAAACTTTATACCCATCAAGATGCAATTATTGTAACTGTCCAACTTTATTAGTTTATTTTAAATATTTCTTTCATATGCTTTAATTTCCTGCATCATGTATCATAACAGTATGTTTCCAATTTTTCTATCTTTTACATTTTAGGTGTTAAGTTTCTCGTGGCGTATAATAACCAATAATAATACAGATGTGAACAATTGTAAAACCGTTTTTTTTTTAATTTCTATCCCTTGTAAATTTTTCAGATTTTGCAAGTTTTATGCCAGACTTGAAAATTAGCAAATTCATTTTCAATGCATTAACGAAGGTTGGTAAATTGCAACTTCTGTACATTTTTTCTCGTTAAAATGTCAAAAGCGAAACATAAGAAGTGAATATAAAAAGGAAATTAGTAGAAAACAAAAAATGATCACGTTACAATAATTTAATGGCTTTTACTAGATACCCTGTCCTTAATTTAAAATTGCTGTGGTTTTCTATAAAAAGTCCACGGCCTACTAGATTTTTGCAAATAACTAATTTCTTAATTTTCGGTCTGATTTTAAACACCATTAAAACAGATTATAAATTTTATTTTTGAAGGAATTAGCTTATTACTTTCATATTAACTTTATTTACTTGAGTTTGTCAATATGTGTTAATACTCGGATTTCTTTCGATCGTGTAGGTTTATGAAGCTATTTGAGTACCATGATTTAATATAAATGTGTTAATGAATTTTGCCTTCAACATTAACTTTAATCATCCGTAATTTTGAAATAAAAGATTATTGACGGAGATTATTTATTTGCAGGCATCAAACTACAAACCTATTAGGAATGTATGTAAGAGTAAAACTGTTAAATGTGTTTCTCCTAAAACTCTTATTCACTCCGCTGGTATTTTTACATTCTCAGGCTATTTGAAATTAATTTAGCAGTTGATTGAGAATCTGTATTTGCTGAAATAAAAAATTATTTAAATTTTTGATACGTTAAAAACCAACTTGAAGGTTATAGTTCCTGCAAAATTTATATTTCACTCGTACAAAAGTTGCAGATTGAAAGTAGAAATACAGGGTGTTATGGAAATTAGTGCAAACATTTTAACCCGTAATAGAACTCGCTAAACTGAACAACTTCTCCATTTATCCTTTTTTCGAGAACGCCTTCAAAACAGAGTTAAAATTCAAAACAGTTTTTCTCTAAAAATGTATACCCGCCTATGGAATAATATTTTAATTTAAAAGCACAAAACACAAAAAAACATTTTCCTGCTATGCAAACCAACAAAAACTGCATAGGTAGTGATAAAACCCCTAGTTTACATCTGGTTACCAACGTATCAATTGAGGTAGGTAAGTTATTGACCGCATGTTTTTTGTGCAAGAAATTTGCAGTTTTAATATACCTTGTGTCGTAGATTTGCTTACCAAGTGTCTCGTCAAATTTGGGGGAGATAAATGATTGAATAAATATGCGATTAAATGAAAAACGATAAATAGAAAAGTTGTTCATTTTGGTGAGCTCTATCACTGGTTAAAATATTTGCACTCATTTCCATAACACCCTGTATATCCACTTTAATTTATGTTATAAACAAATCACCAGGCAATTTTTGCAAAAGGGCGTACATAAGTTAAGGGAAAAATCTATATACCCCAAAAAGCAAAAACTGTGTTTCTAAACAGCCGGAATACCGGATGTAGGTTTTTCTACTCGCGAGAAACATTCTCAAGGTGGATTGGTAACCTCTGACATTTATATGTGTTGTGTTGCTGCAAAACGACCTTCTGCAACAGTTTTTAGTGGTTATTCTGTGCAGTGTTAGTGTTTAAGAACGTCATGGTCGTCATGGTATTGTTAAAGTGTCTGTCTATTTTATCGGTAATTGGAGTTACCTATGAACAGCTTATTGGTAAGATAGTTTCTAAAAGTTTAATGTAATACATTTAGTTGAGCAAGTGTTGAACTAAAGCGATTTTCCTTTTATAATATTGTAAACCCTGAGGGCACTATTTGTTTTGCTCCTGCTTCTATTATGACGCTGCAGAAATTAATTTATTTCATCATATGCGCCTTACTTCAGCATACTTGCATATTCGTACTGGCATCAATTCAAGAACGTTTACAAATAATCTGGTCCGTAGTGTAATTCATATTCTTTTTGATATTTCGCCAGAGTAAACCATAAAAATGTTAATGTATAAACATAGGCCTATTCATTGAGCGGCAGGCGCCACGCCCCCGCTAAATTTGAAATAGCCACTTATAATACCATGAGTAGTCAAAGTTATGTCGAATATTTTTGCTGTGGTATCACGAATGTCCATTGCGCTTAGGTTGGATCCTAAGCGCAATAGACAAGAGTAGTGATACTCCCGCAAAAATATTCTACTTAACTTTGACTAAGAATGGCATTCGAGGGACTATTCAATGAACCAAACTACTTTTTCAAATTAGTTTTCAGTAAATCTAGCAACAAACTACGCAATTTCCAAAGTAACAGAACACAAATATTGACTTTATCTAATAAAAATCACATTTGTTTAAAATATTCAAGGGTAATACCACAAGAGGTGAAAATTCTCTTAAAAAATTGTGCCTTGAGTGGTATTTGAAAAGATTATTCAACAATATGGGTAGATGACTTTTACCGTGTTCGACAGAACACATTTTTTAAGTTTTCCACTATTAATTCAATACTGGAGCTTCCAACACGATTATTATGAGTTTTTAAAACGACGCCGATTTTCGAACTTCACGTTGACGTTTTGGCGATATGTCATTCAAAGGCTAGGCTACTCACTAAATTAAAATCATTGAAACCAATCGGGCTCGCGTAAAAACACTGTGACATTAGGTGTTTTCAAAGACAGTCAATTTTGATTGGCCGTTTCTGACAAATTGAACAATTGTTATTGGTTCGTTCATTATAGTGTTGAATAATCAGTAATAATACCACGAGACGACTGTGAATTATCAAAAATACTTTTGCTTTCTCACGAAACGGGTTGCCTTCGGCTCGTGTTGTTTCTACAAAGCAACCCGTTGAATTTGGAAGCAAAAGTATTTGATAATTCTTAAAGTCGTCGAGTGAGTATTCGATTAGATTATACCATATCAATAAGGGAATTCACTAAAAGTGTATTTAACGCGTATCCCAAAGAACTTGTTGGAATGGCATGACGTTGACAGGTGACAGCTCAAAATTGAAAACACCAAAACGATAACACCACGGTGTTTTCATTTATTCATACGTCGGCGTCGCCTGAATAGGGATTTTATGCATTATGGATGGTATAATCACTTGAATACCTTCTAGGAAGACATATCCGCTGATAATTTTTTGACTGGTCAAAAAACGTCAAATATATTTTTGACTGGCCAAGAAACGTCAAATTCTGGATTTTCATTGGTCACTTTTTGACAGATGACAGGTGAATTGAATAGTCAAAGCAATTAGTATTTCCAAGTGACGTCACAAGCTCTGCCGTAACGGCTGATCGTGGACAAGCAACTTTAACTTTCTTTGGCATAGTGGTCGTGAAAGTCGTCTTTTTTTAACGAAAAATCGTGTTGAAAGTTCCACTTTTTTTAACTCAAAAATCGTGAAAAAAGTACACCTTTTTTAACTATTATATTAAAATGTCAATTTGACAGTTATCAATTCCGACATCCTTTTCGACTAAATTTCGACCAAGAGATCACTATACAAAAAAATTACGTGTACCACACGTTTTGAGAGTTTTTTTTTTCATTCATTTGCTTGATTAACTCGGGCTTTGCCCTCGTTATCAAACTGCAAGTTCATGAAAAAAGTATGACTTCCAAAACTAGTTGTACAAATTAGTAATGGAAGCTTTCTATAAATTCTAATTTTATAAGTTCTGTGTCCATTGTACTGAGTTTTTATAATACAGCAGTGTAGTTTATGTGTTGTTTATTAATTCTGTAAACAGATAAAGGCAATACTCGCTTTGTATTACAACTTGTGTTGTCAATGACCACCGACAAATGGTTGATTTTCGTATTCCGGGTTGAAATACTCTTTTCAGTTGCAAATTGAAGAAAGTTATGGACTCGTAAAATAGTTTAATGAAAGGGCCTCTAGTTTAATCCAAAAGTTGGTTAAGTAACATATTTGACAGTGAACAAAGAACACAACCGTGAAACCGACAAAAATGCCAAGATTTTATGCTGTGTTTGGGTGTTCAAATAGAAGTAACCGAGAGACGGAAAAGAAATATTTTGGATTTCCTGGCGTGCGGGATAGAAGAGGTCGAGAGATTCCTGAGGGCATAAGTTTGTTTCCACCACTTATTAACAGAAGTAATGCATTTTTATTATTAGAACATCTAAATTGAATCAATTTGGAATTTCCCGGAAGATCGGCGACATCTGGTGATTTAATTAATCCAGACTACGTTTTTATTTACATTTATTTAAAAATTAAATCAAAAATATTTCTACCTCCAGATAGTTCACTCACAGAAGGTTACTGCTCACCCACGAATCACGATAATCTTAAATAACACAACAAATCCATAAAATCACTAACTTATAAACTATACTGCGCTTATAACGTCTAAAAAATGTTCGATTTTTGCCTAAAAAATCGAAAAATCACCACAAGCCGCCTAACAAACCGGCTGCAACCACTTGAGAGCTACAATATGATGGTTTTTCTCTAAAAATTATCAATTTATTTTCAATTTAGGACTTTTGTGCACATCTACACGGTAACGGCTTTCATTTAAAAAAAGAATTATCGAACTCGGCACGGTGGAAGTATGTCGAAAGAAAACGCTTCACGTTTTAAATATATAGATTACATGAGAGAAGCTGATAACTAATATCTAAAAATGCTGTCGAATTCAGAGGTTAGCTAAATTGTAAACTTACAATTCGTATTAAAGACCGAAAAATTTGAGTATGAACAGAAAGAGTCGCTACAAATTTATTTCAATCGTACAAATGCATGTCCCAACCTGAATGAGACTTTTAAACAGAAGTACTGAACTATTATCAACAGTAACGTATTGTGCATAGTGACTTGCCGATAATGCTGGTCAGATTGCACGACCAGCTGGATTGTTTAGAAAAAACGATTAAATCGATTAAAAAAACTAACGAATCATTATTTTAATGGGTAAAGGCCCTGAACACACGGGATTCCGTTTCCCAGATTCGGAATGCGGGATACAGAATCTGAGTCTGTTCAGACACGGCGACTGAATCTCAGACGCGGGCCTTCAGTCACTTGCAGTGCCGTGCTGTTATGGACCTAGCATTGCTGTTCTTTGTTTCTGTCGAATTAGTCTAGAAGTGCTGTATTTAAAGTCAGGGATTGGGCTCTACTAAGCTAATAAATTTTTCATTGTCAAATAATGTACATTCTATGATCGTTGTATAGTAAGGAACGCCTTGCTTATTCGATTTAAATAGAAGTTGCAGAAAATCTGCTACTCCTATGACATGATATCATATGTTCTGGCTGGAAAAAGTAGGCGAGTCCAGGCCGTGGTACACGTGGACTCATATCCTCTATAATGCTCCAATGGTAAATCGGTATCCGAGATACAGAATGTGTCGCCGGCGGCCGATTTTCCTTATCTCTCCATTTCGGCCGCCGGCGACAAATTCTGTATCTCGGATACCGATTTACCATTGGAGCATATAAAGGAATTGAGTCCACGTGTACCACGGCCTGGACTCGCCTACTTTTGCCAGCCAGAACATATGATATCATATCATAGGCGTAGCAGATTTTCTGCAACTTCTATTTAAATCGAATAAGCAAGGCGTTCCTTACTATACAACGATCATAGAGCGTACATTATTTGACAATGAAAAGTTTATTAGCTTTGTAGAGCTCAATCCCTGACTTTAAATACAGCACTTCTAGACTAATTCGACAGAAACAAAGAACAGCAATGTTAGGTCCATAACAGCACGGCACTGCAAGTGACTGAAGGCCCGCGTCTGAGATTCAGTCGCCGTGTCTGAACAGACTCAGATTCTGTATCCCGCATACCGAATTTGGGAAACGGAATCCCGTGTGTTCAGGGCCTAAGGTGGAGTATTACTCCAACTTATCAACAGTAAGATGGAGTATTATCGGTAAGTTGTTATATAACAATAATTATCGGCGCAAGCCGTTTTTGATTGGTTGAAAGTTACAAAAGCGAGTTCGATCATTGGTCAAATGACATCGTTCGGCAGATGTATGCAATAGTCAAAAATAATTAACAAATAATTAATTCACCGGGAAATTTCAAAAGCAAAAAGTGTATAAGCATCTATATTTTAATTAATAAATTTGGAAGTTAAGCTAGTCTGACGTTTAAGAGAGTAAAGATTTGAGTAAGGATGTGTGAAAGATAACTTTGATAGCAAATAAAATTTAACTAAATCAAATTCATTTATGTGCCCACCGATCTTTTCAATACCATTATTGTTG
>CALNHX010012746.1:0-22791 GCA_940337035.1 Agriotes lineatus
ATAGAGGTTCGTCACCCAGATTGACGATGAAAAAGTAATTTTTTCATATCGACCAAGCAACATAAAGCAAACTAAGCTTGCTCGAAAAAAAGAAGTTTTACAAATTGGAAATTTTGCACAGTTTCTTATCCTGTTAAACATACCAAATTTGTGACCTTGCTGCATTACCGCTCGCTTCACCATATTGGAGAAGTGGCGTCCAAATTAACGTTTTTTTTGTAATATCTCCTATCCAGCATCTCCTGGACAAATAGTTGTTCCTACATGGAATATAAGGACCCTATATTATTCGAAAATATTAACATCTGGCATTGTAAGCCGCTTATTATATTTTTTCACTAAACGCGGCAGTTAACGTAAGGAAATATTTCTAAAATAACAGGAATGTTGATTTATTAATAACAGGAACTATTTAAATGAACGACAAATTTTTGATGAAAATTTTCTGGTGACAATTTAACTGGTGTCATTGTCAACCAATGGCATTCTTCAATTTAAAAATAAACTACCAATCGAACGATTATTTTAGTGACAATAATTTGAGGAGCTTTATTTCAGCCACAATAATTCGAAGAACTTTATTTCAGCGACAATTTTTTCTCTAATAATTATTGTAGTGACAATATTTCGAGAAGCTTTATTACAGCGACAATTTTTTCTGTAACAATTTTTAATGAAAAGTTAATTTGTCAAGACGAATAGGACTCTAGGTAGAAACATTGCAGACAATTTTTGCTCTTCAGATTGTCTCGTTTCTGTTGCTTTAGAAAATAACGACTCGTGCAAGCACTCGTCGTTATTTTCGTCGCCGCAGAAACTCGTATGTGAATCGCAAAAATTATTGTCGGCAATATTTCGACCTCTCGTCCTATTATTGCTGACCATTTTAATTATTCACCACCAAAATAATACTACGACACGGCCTCGAATGACAGCTCCGGAAAATTCTTCGTGGAAACGAACTGCTGCCCTGAATTTGCTGAACGCCTCACATGGGAGTTTACGGCGCCAAAAATCCTTCTACGATGATACTAATCCTGGGCGTTGAGTCATCTAGCCAACTTGAATTTCAAGCTGGGTTCCAGTAGCGCCTCCGGAACGTTTTAAGAATTCGATATTGTAGAGTTCACCAAAAGATAAAAAGCTATACAAAATAAAAAATTACGATATTGCATTAAATATCAGCAGCAGCTTATTAGACGGATCTGCCATTTATGAATTACCTCATGGCATTTTTGAGATTAAATTCCGCACATCTTAGAATTCCCTTCTCAATAATGAAAAGCAATAAAACCATTTCTAAAGCCGAGAAAGCTCGCAATGTACAAATCACGCTGTATACGCCATCAGACACTCAGACGTGTTGCAACAGTTGCACACCTTGCAGCAGAAAGTTCTTCTATTCCGACAATAAATTATTTACCAAGCTCTTAAAAACCAGGAAGTTAAAAACAGTAAACAATTAATGATCGGTAAAAGTTATCCATATCAATAATTTCATGAATGATATAAAATGTATACCTTTATTATTTAATCATTCGTGGTAGCTTGCGTTTTATCTTATTTTCATATTTGTTTCTCAAATATTGATTATTTCTGGTACTAAATCTATTTTTTGTATAAATTTCATGTATATTAGTGCTTCAGTTTTGCTGCACAAATATAATATCTGGTCGCAGAATTAACTATTACCTCAATACTCAAATTGTATCGTTAGCTCCAGCCCAAATGTGATGTTTTCACATAAAATAATGTGTTTAAGTATGTCTATGGCGAATACACCCATAATCAACGTTTGTATCTTTCTTTCGCGGGGATTGAAGATAAAGCAAACCGACTCAGCGATGCGCGACGTCGCGTGGGCCAGAACTCGGCGAATTCCTACTCAGCCTTTCTTTACAAAATAGCCCAGATTAGGGGGGTCAGAAGAGTATAAGACGAGAATGCCTGGTATACTGGACCCACTTGAGTCTATGGACCCAACCTCTCCTAAATACGTAGAACTCTCCTGAAATCGTTTCTTTGGATACCGATGTTTATTTGCCGAAGAAGCGACGCGCATCCTATATGCGTCAGGGTTCCGACAATAGAAGCGATACAGGAATCGTATACAAAAAAGTCACGACGAACGCATCATTAGAGATCTGTGGAGCATCTCCCCCAGGTTATTTCCATGCAAAAAGTAAGTAAGGGCACGACGTACCTGTTAAAAGGGCATTTCCGTTCATCGGCGAGGTCTTGCTGCACCGCTAGAGGTAAATTCTAGGTCCAGCTCAGACCTCGAGGCCAGCCAAAGTTCCCCGCGTGTCGCCGGGCTATGGCGAGGTACAAATTTGGCATTTAGATCACTTTTAGCCCTCTCTAAATGTGGTCCTGCAGATAGTCGAACACCAGTACTGCCCGATTGACTCCTGAGATGAACCACAACCCGGGTATTTTAAAGATCTGGTAAAACTAGTTTCACATAAAAAATAAGCAAACCCAGCCATCTTGCGCTAATGTTTGATTACAGAATCGTCAATTCGCAAAAGCAACGCGCCATTCTAGGCGAATTTTATTGAAATCCTAGGCTGTACCAAGTTCTGGTCCCTGTATGATGGGTTGCAGATCCTCCCGCAGAACCAACTTTACATTCACCGTCCAGAATCAAATTTTATTTATAAATTCAATACTGTACATAGGTTATTACATTGAATCTATTTAAGAATTGACTTGCATTTATACATAACAATATAAACTTTATATCTACTGGGTTCTATGTCTATGCACTTGAGTAATGAAGCGGACCTTAGCATCTGAACTACCAGGAACAAAAACTAGAAATAAATTGCAAAAGCACGAGATTAAATTTCCATATCATTACAAAACTGATAAATAGACAATCAAATATGAAAAATATGGGGCTAAAATATTATTGCCCAAATGTAATTTTTGGTAGATAAAGAAAACGGTTTGGAGATCAAACTAATATTATTTTCTTGGTGCTGCCCACTGATAAGTTAGCTATACCCACAAAGCCAGATCAATGCGCCATCGAATGTTCTCATTTCGAAACAAGACTGTGTCTACAAAGTTGACAGTAAAGATGGAAAAAGCTGCAAATGCTGGCTGTCCTATTACCAAGAAAATAAAAAAAAGTAGAAAATAAAATATAAAATCTGTATTCGTGTTATATTTGTCAAATACTTACTATCTGACATCTGTCTATGATTGTTCTAAGAATGCAAGTGACAATATTAAGTTCCTTCGTCAAGAGTAACCAGTAGACGAATGTTATCAGTCACCTACAGTCCCTGTAGCAACAGATGTAAAGTCTACTTACATTACCGGTAGCGGAAGAAAATGAAGTTACAACAATACCTTTAATTGTACTTGCTAAATTTCCCTTGCCCCTCCTAGGAATAAATGCATGAAGATAGAATATCTGCGCTCTACAAAGTTTTTAGGCCGCTATGAATGTTTTCTTTCGATTGATCGTGAGAACAACATTAATACGTAATTATTTAGAGCTGCTTTTATGATAGCATCCCTATGATCTTTTAGTAGCATAAAGTCTTTGATCGGCTATGACTCAGCTCACAGCAATAGTAATTAATGACCTTTCAGTATATATAGCTAATTTGTACTGTTATGTTACATGCGATAAACTTGCTACAACATGGGGACAAGTGCATTAAGTATTGAAAATATGAACATCACTTGCTCTAATTAAATTATGATTGTAAGTGAATTATATTGATCAGTAGTGTATAACAACATATATTTAATTCAATGATTTAAAATACATCAATAATTGTAACAACAATACATATTGCTAAATTAAGACTCCACGTTGTCAAATGATACTTCAAACTAGTGTTGAAAATTCAATTACAAATACTTCATCGTTACATTTGTCATACGACAATCTCAAATAGTAAGTACTTCCTTAATTGAAATTAATTCACTTTAATTTATATTTTCTTTCAGTTCTTATTTTTAATACCCGGATTCTGTTACCTTTCATTGAACCTAACACTCTCCTCTGCCAAAACCAACTCGTCCAACTCTGCAACTGACCACGCCACACAACTGCTCCACTGAAAGCCACGGTGAAGGCCTCAACCGACAACCAACTGACAAAATGTCCGGAATCAGGATCCAAATCAACACAGGAATCTAGTTTGCCACAGGAATCGGCATCTACAGCTTCACCACAGTACAGATCCAAATATAACTCTGTGCAATTAGGTATTTTGAATTCTTATAGGTGGAGTATGAACCAACTTTATACGCAATTAGATCTCAAGAGTGGTCACTATGCTACCTCCAAGCCACATTACAATACTTTAAAAGGTCTGTATCTCACCATCTCCACATAACTTATTCCGTGGTAAATATCACTACCTCCAAGTCATAGTTATGTGAAGTCTTCAGGGGAGAGGGATGTTAATTTTACCCGAAGGAATGTTTGTGTAAGAAAGATGCAAAGAAATTAGAATGTTTGCAATAAAAGTTCCTGTAATAAAGTTTGTCGATCAAGTTTACATGTCACTGCCTAGAGCTCCCAGAGAATACTCATTTCTTACGTCATGTTTCCTTAAATTAGCTAAGTTTGCAATTTTCGGATATTGCAGCATCAACTTCTGCATCTCGGTAACTTTAATGTGTGGCAACAGCTGTCGTAGTTGAAAACGGACATTAAATAAATAGCGACGGCTTTCAGTACCGACTGAATGCGGCACAGGTTTCGGCCTAGTTATTCAAAACTCACTACTATATGACAATTTAATATGGAAACGTGGAAGTTCCATGCCGTTTTGCTACGCTGCAATATTGCTACGGCATGTAGTTAATGTACAACTGTGTTTGCTCTGATCAAAATTAAATTATTATTAGAGTTCTAAGCTAATGTTGCGTTCAATAATTAATCATCCTAAGCATATTTTTAGCTCTTTCAGAAAAAGACGAGTTAAATAATTACTTTCGATTGGTTGAAGATATTAAGCAATTAATTGCTACAACAGAGCAATATCTACATATTTTTTGGCCTAAGAATTGACATTTACAACCAGCAACTTCCAATAATCTCAAGGACAACGTTAATATACTATTTGCGTATTTTACTGTAGGTTGTGTATAAACGCTAGTTCTATTCAACATTGTAAATCCAGTTAGTACGAATGAGTTGCATGAACCTTTACCTGCAGTCGGCTACAGAAATGTGTTCAAATTCACAACGGTTTTATATACGCTAAAAGTAGTATTAGGCTGATATTGAGCATACAACGGACGAGGATACATTTTACGGCCAAGGCCAATAAATTTTCCGAGTCATTTATATGTTGGTTAATAGTTTTAGAAATATCTTCTAAAAATGTCAATTTTAAGATATGTGATACGGCAATTTTGTACTGTAGCAACCGTTGTTTATATATCCGTTTTCTTCTTCTTCTTCTCAGTGTCGAATTGGAACCTGTTAATAGCCACATAAAGTGTGGATTTTATAAGCTATCTTCGGCAAGGCAGCTAGGTAACCTACGGTGGGATTTTTAGAAGTACATAGGACTATATTGGAATCGTTTGAATTTTTCTTTGAACTATCGTTTGCTCAATGGTTAAAATATTAAATGTATAATTTCTATGTTTTATATAATGGCTTAGCGTTTTTAGTTCATGGTAAATAGCGGTTCGAAATCAGATTCGTCCAGTCCAATAATAATTAAAGGAACATTGTAGTTTTTCACTATCATTTTTGCTCGTTTTACCTTATTTCTTCATTCTAGCAATTAAACTAGTAAAGTTAAGTTAGTTGATTGGTTGCAAATTAGAATTACATTCGTTTAGTTCATTAATAAATAACGGCACATTGTGTTTTCTCAATATCACTTTTGCTTGTTCTTAGTGTGTATATTCTAGCACTTGTATGGATCATGTTTCATCTTTAGTTTGCACTTCATGAAATAATATAAAAAGCTACACGAATTTCTTTGGTATACGTTATGTCAATTTACAATACTGGTCCGCTAGGTTTCATGTAGCTTTTCTTCATGAGATTTTGAAATACTTCATCTAAATAATGTGAATCTCTTATGTTTAACATATGCATTGATCATGTATGAAACCAATTTCATATCATCGTCATCTGTAATCTGAATTCAAAATTTGCTCTCAAATTTTTTTAAGCCCATCACTAGTTTATTCTATAGAGAATAAGAGATTGCTGATCACAGGGGTTATACTCTTAGCTTAGGAATACATTATTTGTGACTGATTATATGAGTATGCGTTGAACAATTTTAGATTAACGTCAAAAGGCATGTCAAAATAACATGAAATGATACATTCGAATAGCTTATTTCAAATTTAAATGTAATGTGATTATTATATTATTTTTAAAATTCAAGTACTCCATGGTTTGCGGATCCAACCAATGACTCGACTCTTTCTTATTCTATACCACGACTCTAATCTTGGCCCATATAACACGTTATAATAATTCCTTATATAAATTTCTCCACCTTTAAAGATTTCTGTAACATTGTCAGCTGATTTATTTAATTAAATAAATTTTCCAAGTACGAGTCCTCTTTACTAAAATTTGCTCTTGCAGCTTTCAAGTTTTCTGTAAGACAAAGTTGAATGTCTTTTCATAAAAGCCCTCATTAATTAATTTGAATATTTTCTATTCCCTATTTCCCGTGGTGATAGAACAATCTTTTTCACCTTTACCGTAAAGCCCGCATACTAATTTTTGGGTGTTACCTTAGGTGAGCTTCAGATGCACCAAAACCCGTCTTTAAATAAACTTCGAGATATTCTTGGTGTTGTCTTGGTTGTGTGTCGTCATCATCACTCTCGAGCCAAAGTAATTTTCTTTGTCAATCTCCTTAAAAATATTCAAGCGGTGGTATATTATAATCTTTATTCACAGAAACTGTAACGTTTCGTTCCTGATTAAGCGCTACTGAACTTTAATCTGAAATTAAAAGCGCTTAATCTTCGCGTTTTTTTGGCGTTACAAGAATTTCAGAGCGCCAGCAGCCGCAAGTTCGCTGTTATGAGTGAATGAAACGAGGAAACGTCCGTTGCGCATTTCCATTTCTGATTTGATGCAAGAGAGGGAGATCAACCACGTATAAAACCAAAATTGTTCCGCGAAATCGAGGAGAATTAATCCGAGAATCGTTCCGAGAAATTATCCAGATTACACGACCTGGCCCGCAAGACCCAACTGGCGAGAGCTCTCCGCTCTTCGACCATGCTGCAAAACTTCCGCCATTTAAACACTACATGATAGTGCCCGGTTTGACGTTAGCTTCCGTCCAAATACGTATTTTTCCCATAAATACGTGTTTAAATGTATCCACAATGGACGCTTGTATATTTCGTGCGAGCGGATTGAAAGTAAACCAAACCAATCCAGCGATGCGCGACTTCTCGCACGGAAGTAGTTCGCGCCAACCTACTCAAACCCTCTACAAAATAAGTCCAAATAAAGGGACTAAGAACAGTATAACGCGTGAACGCCAGGCTTGCTGAAGACACCTAAGTCCATGGACCCAACCTCTCTTCATACTTAGAACCTACCTGAAACCGTTTCTTTCGCGACCGATGTTTACCCGCCCCAAGAAACGACTCCCAAATCTATCTGCAACCCGGCATCCTATCTGAATCAGGGCTCCAAGACTATAACACGAGAAGCGATAAAGGATTCCCAATCAAAAAGTTACGAGGAACGCACCATCAGCGACCTCTGGAGCATCTAGCCCATGCCATTTTAGAATAGTTAAAAAGTAAGTAAAGCCACGACGTACCTGCTAAAAGGGCATCTTCCGTTCATCGGCAAGATCCTGCTGCACCACCAGAGGCAAACTCTAGGTCACGCTCAGACCTCGGGGCAAGCGAAAATTCGTGCCATGTGCACCACATGCCAAATTTGCCGTGAAATGTCAAGTTTTAGGGAAGTACGAATTTGGCTTTTAGCACTCTGAGCCCTCTCGAAGGTGGCAGAACCGCGTGGTTTTCATATCCATTTCCGCTCCGAGAAAATTTTCGGCTACGGCCAGATTTAAACCCGTGTCCATCTGGTTGCTAAGCAGATTGCTAACACTCGCCACACTATAAAATGAAAATATTAAAAATAGGATGATTATTGAAGCTCCACAAAGAAGTTTTGTAACACTCTGCCCTTCTGCTAATAAGGGTTAATGAATTAATTAATCACATCGGGTAGCTCTCTCAGTCGGATTTAATTTGGTTCAGTCAGATATACACTTTGAGACCAGCAAACAAACACCAGGATAATTTTAGACAGTTTAATTATATTGTAATGTATTCACAAATATAGTAAAATGTATTTTACAATAAAATCGGTATTTAAACAAGACGTCCTGTTGCGAACACCTAGCGTTCCGGCAACCCATCATGCATCCGTGCATTGGTGGCCCTACAGTTCGAGCCTTGGAAAATCGACGAGACGCCACTGGTCAGGAAATCGTTCCGTCGATATTTGTTCACAGCGGTGCCAACTTTCAAGTTTGAATCTCGGGCTCAATGTCAAAGGCACGTGTAACTGTAAATATAGGTTAATTCGGCTATGTCACGATTTATGACTTACAACACCGGGTCGTGCGGGAAGTTTTCCCGGTGCAGTTTGTGTTGTGTTCGAGCAGGATGTTATAGAACGAGAAGTCGACGGGGGAATTCCACTTAGGGCTCAGGTTCGAGTTGACAGCGGACGTCGGGAAAACGTCGCCACGGTGCCGGCCCTCCGGGGATGCTATGGGAACTTGGTTGAACGGTGAGTAGATCTCTGTAGCCAACAAAGATTAAAAGCGAATTTAATCGGCAACTAAAATTATCGACGTGCCGGGCCACAATAATATGTAATCTGATCCGACCAGGTCGGATATATTTACGCTATTTGGCTGATTAACCTATTACAAAATAGACGTGTGAAACGGCCTTGCTAACAAGTCCTCGCCTCTAACACGTCTTCCAGGAAATTGTTACAACTATCTGTCAACGGAGTTTGGGCTAAAAATTTAGGCTGAATCCAGGTTATAATATGGACCGGGTATGCCAGCGAAGCGGTTCTCAATAGAGATCGTCGCTTCCAGGAGCTGGTTTTTCAGGAGGAGGAATTGTTCGGGTTTAGCTAGAAACACGGCCTCCTACATTGGAGTCGTCGGTTCAACTTAGGTACAGGAAAAACTCAGGACGCAGGATTCCCAAGTGTAAAGGGAAAATTCTTTCTTAATCGGACGGGACGGACAGGATTGGGGATGATCTGGGATGAATGGTGGAATGAATTCTGGAGGGAATCCCGGAGGGAATCTCGGAAATGAATGCGAATGAATGCCTCGTGGAACGGTCGTAAAGCAGCTTTTATGGGCCCCTCTTCGTGCTTCGTGCATCTAGCAACCACTTCCGACATTCTAAGTGGGGGAGCAGCGCATACGTGGAGCGGGCATCTCTCGATGACGTACTCGGACGCGCGGGCCAAAAATTCAAACTCGTAACGTAACGTAGAAATCGTTGGGGAGAATGCGCGAATTAATTTTAATTTAGAAAAACGCGTTCCCGCTGGGCGAAACGATACACTTTCAGAGATTATCTCATTCTTCTACTGAGGTCACCCATTTAATTTAATAGACTTACTTATCAACTAAATTGTATGTATACTAAAATCATAAGATCAAGTAATGCCCGTCCTCAATGCGTAATTATAAAAGGTTCAAAGTACGTTTTCGGTAAATAATACGATTATTTTTATTCCGAAAATACATATTTCTTTAATTTTTATGTATTAGCATGCAGTAAATTATTATTTAGTGTTTGTGAATCGTCATATATATATTACTACATATTACACATTACTACATATAAAGTGTGTTTTCCTCACTCTCTGTGCTTGACACAAGCGATAGACGTTTTTAATTAGAATTTAGTGTTATTGGTTCTTGTTATAGTTACCCTGTTTATTGTTACTTACTTGTTCTGCTATGCTGATACGTGTAACATCGTAACTTCAATCTGTTGTTATTTTGTTATGTTTAGGAATGTGTACTATACGTTGCCTATACTACGCAATTATTTAAGTCGTGAATACATTAAATAGGTTTGACATCACTTTTCCAGTTATGACGTGCATTACTTGATCTTATGCATTTACTATATTTACTATCAAACGCGATTCTGATACAATGGAAAGTATCTTGCTGTGCCATCATTTGCATAATATGTTCTGAATTTAATGTGATCTCTAATCATGAAGTCAAAGTAAATATTGCATTTTCACATATTAATTCCCCACTTCAACATCGCACTTCGGCCATCATCATCAATCTTTACTAGACGAGGATTCCTTAAATGTATCCTTCCGCACATTTCACACTACAGTCGGTGTTGCTGTTTTGACAGCATTATCTTATACAAACTTCAAGAGACTACAAGTATCATACACAAGCAGCAGCGAGCCGAGCTAGAACAACAACTTTCCACAAAACAACAATAAGCTTCTTAAAGTTTTGAGAGAGACACCCACTAGAGTTTAAATATACAACGCGGCGTTCCGCGCCAAAGTAGGTAAAAGTTCGCGAACTTCAGATCTTCAAACGGAGACGACTTAAATTTCACATTACATTAAATTTTACGCAACATTTACCAATGATCTTAAGCAGAGATTTGCGGTCGCAGACCACCATTTTCTGCTCAAGCTTCCTCGTTGGTGCAGGAACACGTGTTGGGAATTTTCTTTGCCTAATTTTATAATGCCAGAAGTTTTAATGGAAAGTCGCACGCGGTTGTAATTCAAGACGAAATTTTAAATTGAAGAAATGGGCTGGATGAATTTTAAAAGAAAATGCAATTAAATCTTGTGAAACACAAAATTTGTTTTTTCCCTTAGTCGGCGTGTCAAATTATAGGGATCAGACGATGCCTGTCAAAGGGAGACTCCTGAAAATGCTTTTAATCTCTTCTGCCATACAAACATTCTTATAATACCTGATTTTAAAGATATAAGTTGGTCTTAAGAGTTTATTAGTTTTAAATACACTTACTGTGTTAGTTCCTATGGATTGTTTGTAGCTGATTAAATTTCATTTAGAAATGTACTAGTTGTGTTACGGATAAAATATTTCATGGTTTTGGGATGCTTTATTTTTAAGTTTTAATTGCTACGTGTGCCATTCTTGAAATATTTTGAGTCCTGAAATGTAATATAATCTTGACGAATGTATTAGGCGTTGGGTCGCTGTTCCGTGTTTGAGAGGCCCAGGCTACACGTGCAAGCAGTGCACCGTGTCGGTGAATTTATGCTTGACCAGGGAAGAATCCGAATCGGACGTAAGAACGTTTAGGGCTGTAGTAGCGTCGCACCATAGGTCACTTGTGGGTGTGCAGGTGAACTGCTTTGCGTATGTGTTGTTCTATGCGAACCAATAATTAATTATAATGTGAAAACCTGCAACAATGCGAGGTGAAGCTGCGATCGCGGCATGCGTATTGCGTATCCTTAGGTAGTGAATTAAATTAGGTAGTGTAGAATGTTGTACGCACTATCGTAGACAGTTTAATGATGTTCGGTAGCTTTTTGGAAATTACAGCAGCCGATCAACGTCAGATGTTCTTGCTCGTGCTGAAGAATATGCGATAGTCGAAAGTATGGATTCCGCGAAAGTGTGGGGTATAGCACAGTGATATGCGTAAGACTGATAAGTTCCGCAGTGATAATGTAATGCCGCGGAAGTAAGTGGTTCCGCAATAGCCTAGCAAGATTTCTGGCAATTACTTTACTGTAAAAGACCAGAAGCCTCTGGGTTTTTGCCGAGTCCGTAGGGTTGTAACAATAGCTAATCTAGTGGATTACCATTGCGAAGTATTAGCGAAAAGTACCGACAGCTAACCCACTGAAGTCATCGATTACAATTATTATTATCGATGAGATTTACAGGTTAGTGAGTTTTTGTTCTTTTACATTTAAACGCCATGCCGCTACCACTGCGGTAAGGAAGGAGCGAACTTACACTCTTTGCACCCCGTCGCCGCCTTGTAGTCATTGGTGAGTTGCATCCACCACTTTGACACATTTCAATAGCATGGGAATTTAAATTTCAATATAACGCATAAAACGCGTCCAACAAGTGGATAAAAATGCTTTCGATGGCAAGGTTTCTGAACAAAAATCTATTCTAAACGTAACTAAGGGAGTAGCAGTATGCTCTGACCTGCTGCAACTTAAAAGACACGGTGTATGTAGGTGTTTGTAGGTAGCAGCGAATTAAATTAGTGCATTACTTATGAAGTAGATATCGATATCTTTATCATGAAAAACTTTTGTTGATGTTGAGTAAAATGTGATAGCCTTAAGTTCAAGGTTGAGGAAAGCATGTTACGGAGGAAATTAATTTATTCCCAAAAGAGTGCTCTGGTTAGCTTAGAGGGGAGGTATGGGGGTTGTAGGCTGAAAAGAAGCTCGCTTTGATCACGGCGGGTCTCGCCGTGAACGTGAGTAATATTTGAAAATTGGGCCATGAAAGTGAGTGAAAATTTCCAAGATGTGATTCACGTTTCACATTAATTTCACGTGAAATATTTAGTAACGAATAAAAGACTGCAGGTTGCCCCGCTTTCCCACTTCCCACCCATGTGAAAGATCTAAAGCTGGAGCGGGAGGTCATTGTACTTCTGTGTGGCAGCCTGCAATGACTGAGCTTCGCACCTGAGTTGTGTTGTAAATGTTGTGTCTACGGTCAATCGCGTGTCTGCGTCTATAGGCGACCAAGTAGAACTTACTTTTAGTTGGTCACATTTAAAATTACTTTTAAACCTAGGAATTAAAAGTGTTGCCTAGCAACATATACTTCATTGTACTCGTATCAGTAAGGCAAAGGTCAATTCCAATGACAGCTCTTGTTATTAAAAGTAATGTTTTTGAAGACGGTTGCAAGAAACGTTTTTGCGAGAAATCAATATTTATCCCTTGTTGTAAGCTATTGTAGTCAATTTTCATTTATTTATTTTTTTCTCCAACTACACGAATAAAACGCCACATTGTCGAATAATTTTGTATAAAAAGTAATTTCGGGATGTTCAGCAATTACCTTGGCAACTGTACACTTTTCGGTTCATATTTGCACTAGAACAAAAATGGTAATTTTTAAATAAAAACCAAACGTCAATATTCGGCAATCGTTGTCGTTGTTGTTTTCCCCGTATAGTGATTGTTTATTTGCGCCATGACAGTTTTCAAAAATTCAATTTGAAAACAGTAAACGAAGAAATGGAAGTTGATCTTAGTGAATTATCCAAACCTGAAAGTGAAATAAGTTGTACCCCACCTGGTTTAAAGAAGTCGGCTTATAATGCCACTCAAGAATTATTACCCAAAAATCGAAAGAAGTTTACGAAAACAGTTATAGACGATTTATGGAGTGGCGACTAGCGAATAAGACATCTTTTTCGGAGAACGTTGTAATTGCATATTTTGCCGAATTATCTAACGCAGTAAAGCCATCCACGTTATGGGGACATTTTTCTATGCTGAAAGCGACATTAAATGTGAAAAACGACATTAATATTGGAAAATACTCCAAAGTTGTAGCATATTTAAAACGAAAATGTAATGGGTACCTTCCAAAAAAATCAAAAACTTTAACTAAAGAGCAAATTAATCAATTTATATCTGAAGCTCCAGAAGAAAAATAGGTAATTATTCCGTATGCGGTGAAACGCCAAAAAATCGATTCTTTTCGGGGGAAAAAACTCTAATCGATAGATTTCACTCCAAACAACACGATTCCACTGTCGGAGCGTGATTTTTTCAACTATTTCTTCTGATTTTCTAACCTCAAAAGTTTCACCGTATACGGAACAATACAGCGGGGATATTATTCCGTATACGGTGAAACGCCAAAAATGCATCAATTTTGGTGGGAAACGACACTCATCCATAGATTTCACTTTAAAAACCACAGTTCTGCTGTCGGAGCGGCACTTCTCATTGGCTTTACATCGAATTCTATTTTTATAAATTAAAATTATAGAATCTGTTTGATCCGGCCTAAGCACGCCACTGTTTTACGCGACATCATACGTCAAAAACTGACAGGTGACAGTTGACCGAAGCACTGAAATTGGAAAAAGTTCATAAATTAGTGCAAGTAAGTAGATAAGTGGTGTCTTATTGTTATTAAACAAGAATGTATTACTTTTGTTCAATTCTACCCGTCGTCTCAAGTATGCTCCTTCTTTTTAGACCAGCGCCAGCGGGTAGGGAGTTGGAGTTGCTTTGATTCAATATACCTAATAGGTGTGCCTTCTTTTATTCAGATCAGCGTGGTTGCGAATACCTATAAGTTAATAATTGCTTTGATTCAACTGTCAGGAGTCCCCAAGTTATGTTCCTTCTTTTTAGACCATCGATCCAGATCAAAATTTATTCAAAAAATTAAAATTTTGATGATCGAGGGTAACAATCATACCAAAAGGATACCTAAACCTATACCTTCCTTAATTTTTACTCATATCCTTTGTTTCAGAACCTACCTATATAATATATAATGGGTGATCCAATAGTTCATTTTCTAAACGCTAAAAATTCGTCAAAGTTCTAACTTCGTTGACTCAAAACCGATTTTGAAGATTTTTTTTTTACTATTTCGGAAAAAGTTTATAGAAAAATTCCCCATAGGTGAGAAAGTGTGCTTTTTATTTTTTCAATTGTTATTAACAGATAAGTGTTTTTTAATATACTCTTAATTAAAAAAATTGTAACTATTTTATTTATTTAAACAATTGCCTGAAATTTAATAACATAAGCTTTTTGGGGTCGCAGATTACGAATCTGGCCTCAAAATGAGTCTAAAAACAAAATGGCGTCAAAGGTCTAATTTTTTATTTTATTTTTTTTAAATTTTTATTAGATGTCTGGGGGTTTTGGGGTCGCGGATTACGAATTTGATCTTAAAACTCAACTAAAATAAAAAAAGGCGGACCAAAATGGCGGAAAGGGGTCAATTTTTTTAAATTTCTGATACCTATACCTAGGAGTTTTTTGGGTCGCTCATCCCAAATTTTATGTTAAAATTTATCAAAAATTGAAAACGGTGTCTGAAAAATGGTGGAAACACATGATAGAAAAGTTAAATGAGTATTAAAGATTTTATATTTTAATTGATTTATTAAAATTAACTCAAGATACATTTAAAAACAAGAAAAAAATTATTTAACTTTAGTTTCTTTTTCCTCTACTTCTTCCATTGACACTGCCGGTCGTGAATTAAGGCAACTATTTCCGCCACATTCACAGCAAGCCGCCGAGCCTAAAGGCCACTTTTCCTACACCCACAAGCTGGCCCGCAACTAGTTTTGTAGTTGCAAAAAAATAATTTTTAAGATGTTTTGTATAGCTGGTTCTTGTGTCATTAGGATTGGAAAACACCTTCCTGTATCATATTTCGAACCCCAATCTTCCCTTGAAATATCTTGGTTTTCCAGCCACAATTGTGTTTGCAAATACTCGCGTTTTAAATGTTGTTCTGCTGAATCCATCGTAGGGCATAATGATGCTAAATTAACACTACTTTTTTTAGTAGACGCCTTAATAAAAGGACAAACCTAAAATTCAAAACGTTTTTATTTAAAAAATATATGTATTGTATTGTCTGTAACCTCATTTACTTTGCGGTGTATGAATAATAAAAAACTTTCAATCAATTAAACATTCCTGTAAGAGTTTAAGCAGTTACCTTTCTTGGCACCATACATTGCAAGCATACATTTTTTACCAACATTTTTTTGTCTAAATGTTTCCAGTCTCTTGTAAATCACTGCTATTTTCAAATATTTTGGCAAATTTATTCTTTCCTGAACATAGCCATTGCATGATTTACTAGGACTTATCCATGTGGATCTTTAATAAAGTGCCGGTCCTATTCGTCTTCCTCATCCTTATATGTCTTCAATATATTAAACTAGATTCAAAAGCCATGATCTGCAGCTTGACACCAAAACTCGAATGCCAAGATGCTACAATTTTCCCATCTTGGACATTTAACGAAACAATCACAAAAAAAATCGAAGCCTTTGAAATGTGGCTATACCGGAGAATATTGCGGATATTATGGAAAGACCGTGTAATAAATATTGAAGTTCTGGAGAGAATGAAAAAAAAAGTAAAGAGATCATGGACAACATCAAAATACGCAAACTCCAATACCTCGGACGTAAAATGAGGAATGAGAATAAGTACACCCTACTGCAATCTATTATACAAGGTAAGATATATGGCAGGACCAGGACGCAGAAGAGTATTTCGGTTGCAAAACCTAAGGGCGTGGTATGGGAAATCATCCAATGAGTTACCTAGAATTGCAATCAATAAAGTGAAGATAGCCGTGTTGATCTCAAACATACGAAATCGGATAAGCACCTGAACAAGAAGAAGAAGAAGATTCTTTCTTCTGTTAAAACATGCTGAAGTTGTGTCGCATACAGCATGTACAGAAAGAACATGCTCACTACAATTGGGATGCGCAAATTGCAGGCTTTTAGAAGAAGATATTTTATAATTTTTTTTATTTTTGGCAGGTTTGAAAAAATATATATCTTTATCAGGAGAAACTAAAGCTGTAGTAAAGTAATAGGTCTATATTCTCTGATACTACGACTATGTTTTTATTTGATGCATCGAGAGTTGTTGTAACTATTAACTGATCAGCATCACTTTCAGCTTGAGAGCAGGGATATTATTTGCAGCTAAAGTTTCTTTTAAAAAATCAATAAAACGACATGAAAGACATTTGCCAGAATTTTTTCTTGATACAACTTTAAAAACCGGTCTCTTTCAAATCGAATATCTGGTGCAGTTTTCGTTTTTAGACGTCGGTCTCTTTCAGCAGATTTTATTCTATGTTTCTGATAATCGACAAAAACATTTGCTTTTTTCCATAATTACGTACAATAAAATTAATATATCTAAAATTGCACCATACTGTTGAACAAGTTGTCATTTGTTTTTATGTAATAAAACTCCTCCGTCCGTCACAAACAGAAAAATCTATTAATTCAGTAATATCTTTTGGAAATTCTACAAAGGGGTCGTAGAAAACACATTGTTAGGCGTTGAAATTTATATGTATGTATTCGTATGTTATATTTAAATCTATTCAATCTATTTAAATTTGAGTTAATTTAACAATTTAGCATTTTATTTGTATATAATGTTTATTAAATAATAATAATAATAATAATCGTACAGAATAAAAATTAACTTTTTAATGCTATATTTATAATTACTGAGTAATTCAGATGAAGCTATTTTGCCGCTTTAAAGACGTTATTTTTCATTTTTGATAATTTTTAACATAAAATTTGAGATCAGCGACCCAAAAAACCCTATATAGATAAGAAATAAAGTTCGAATAAAAAAAATACGTTTTTTCGCCATCTTGGATCCGCCATTTTGTATTTTAGTTGA
Source organism: Agriotes lineatus (assembly GCA_940337035.1). NCBI lineage: Eukaryota > Metazoa > Arthropoda > Insecta > Coleoptera > Elateridae > Agriotes > Agriotes lineatus. The sequence continues at coordinate 17,465 of CALNHX010012746.1, forward strand.
GTTTTAATGTCAAATTCGTAATCAGCGACCCCAAAAACCCCTAGACATCTAATAAAAATTAAAAAAAGAAAATAAAAATTTAGACCCTTGACGCCATTTTGTAGACGCTATTTTTATTTTTTGACCAATTTTGAGGCCAGATTCGTAATCTGTGAACCCCAAAACCCTATGTTATCAAATGTCAGGCAATGGTTTAAATAAATAAAAAGTTATAATTTTTTTTAATTAAGAATATATTAAAAAACATTTATTTGTTAATAACAATTGAAAAATAAAAAGCACACCTTCTCACCTATGGGGAACTTTTCTATAAACTTTTTCTTATATAATAAAAAAAAATTTTCAAAATCGGTTTTGAGTCAACGAAGTTAGAACTTTTTTCCTTTAGTAAATGGACTACAACGGTTAGCGTGGATATTGATTGTCGTTATCTGACATATATCGCAATGGCCATGAAAATATTTGTTGACATAAGTCAGTTATAGACTTTGGCAATTGCAACAATGTTTAAAGTAAAACAGCGAGTAACACAAGCATAATAGCGCCCCGAGATGAAAAAAATGGAAAAATTGCTGGAAACCACAGAATTTCTCCGTATTTTTGCATGTCGGGGGAGGGTTTGAACGCCCAAAATAAGTTCCTTGCGTACGGCTATGCTGTTACTTACATCATGACTCATCTTTTATCGCTTCTATCTGCACAGTGCACATTCACATTACTCTTATTGGTGCTTTTCTGTAAGCCGACGCAGCGTGGCGTCAATTCGACGAAATACGGAAGGAAAACAACTTCGGAATTGAAGGATCCATGGTAGTAGGTGTTTAATACCACATGGGTGAAGAGGAACATGAAATAATAAGGAATACATTCGGGTACGTAATATGCTTAAGTGGTATGTGGGACAGGATAGAGTGTTCCGATTTGGGTGAAAAATTGATGTATCCTTTCATTTTTAGGAAAGGCCCGTCGTACGCCTTCCAGCAGTCTGACATAATCAATGTACCAGGAAGGATGTTACTTCGAATAACTCCCAGCAACTCTTCCCTGTCCCGTTTTGGCACGGGGACCAAGAAAATTTTCTTACTGCCCCTCTCGAACCCGCCAAAAACCCATTGACCCTTGATGCGCCTTCCCCTGTTGAACTTCCTTTTCCCAAATTTGGCTTCATCGATTTCGACAATCACGCCGGGCCCTCCTATTGACTGAGAATTTTTCTGGCACCAGTCAAGTGCTACTTCCCGGCAGAAAGATAACCAGTCTACCACCGTTTTTGATGAGCAATTCAACTCGGCCATAATTATCTCCTGGCGTGGAAACCGAAGGGTGCACCATAGGACGCCGAAATAGCCAATGTCTTCGATCGTTAGCTTGTAACTTTCGAAGAAGCTGCCAAGTCTGGCCGACTTCTTGAACGTGCATTGAATTCGAAGTTTCTTTTTCTTGGAAGCTCCTCTATCCTGCTGCCGGACCCGTCTGCAGACGTAGCTAAAGGAAACCACATTCAGCTCTGCTGGGCTGCCACACTGGTCACAAGGTATTGCTTCTGCCACTATTCCATGTTTAATGAGGAATAATATATACTGCCTCTTGTTTATAGACACATGGAGGAACTCCCTAATTGGCTGAGGACAATTTTCACAATCCATTGAGAAATACAGACAGAAAAATGAGTATTGGAAATGTTTACTGGACAGATGGAAAATAATTTGAAAAAAGGCGACTTGATTATTTTATTTAGTACCTACTTAAAATTGATTTTCATGAAATTGCATTTTGTGACAAAATAAAACAAAAATGTTTGAACGCATATACATTAAAATAGTCATTAACATTTTTGCACAACCGATTTTCTGAATTTTCTTCAAATTACGGACATTTTCGAAAGCGAAGCACAGTCCAAGACTGTCGATTGACTCGACTGGGCTGTCAACCGGCTTTTGACACATATTCAGTGGCATTCAGTGAGTTGTAAAAGTAAAGGTTTCGAACTAAAAAAAAATATTGAGAAATGCGAGGAGAAATGCATCCTTCCGACATTAAAATCCTATTCCGTGAAGTGAAATCTATCTATGAGTATCTTTTCCCACCAAAATTAATGCATTTTTGGCGTTTTACCGTATACGGAATGATAACCCCGCGGTAATTGTTCCGTATACGGTGAAACTCTTCAGGTTAGAAAATAAAAAGAAATAGTTGAAAAAACCACGCTCCGACAGCGGAATCGTGTTCTTTGGAGTGAAATCTATCGATTAGGGTCTTTTTTCCGGAAAAAACAACTAATTTTTGGCGTTTCACCGCATACGGAACTGTTACCGAAAAATATTTAATGACAAAGGTATGAAATCCGATACTAGTTTTGTAGTTATACGTAGTTTTAATGCGTAGTGTTTATTTTTTATAGATTGCTCTTGTATCTGGCATCGCTGCAGCACTACGGCGTGATGAAATGTCAAAAATGAAATATGAAGATATAATTGATTTGGGATCTGCTTTATTAGTACGAATTCCCGACACCAAAACGAAAACACCGAGGTCTTTTACAATAACCGGAGACGACTATATGAATCTCTACAGAAGATACAGAGCTCTTCGTCCTAATGACATGAACGAACCAGATTTTTTATTAAATACCAAAATGGCAAGTGCCATAGAAGTGATGTTGGAATTCATAAATTAGCAGGGACGGCGCAAGAAATAGCTCAATATCTAAAATTACCGGATTCAAAATTGTACACCGGCCATTCTCTACGACGTACATCAGCCACATTGTTCGTAAAGGCAGGTGCTGACTTAATAGCATTGAAAAGGCATGGAGGATGGCAGTCGTCTACAACAGCTGAAGGCTATGTTGATGAACCCTTGTCTAATAAATTGGAAACATCCAAGAAAATTTTCAATCTGAATGACGGCGATAATGCGATGTCTTGCAATACCGCGACCAACACATTAATAAAAAATAATATACCATCATGTGCCCCAATACAGTTCACTAACTGTTCAAATTGTACCGTAACATTAAATTTTAACCACTGCAAATAATTTGAGTGATGAGAGAATAAATGTACTTTTTGCTCACTTTATTAAATAATTGAAAATTTTCTACAATGTTTTATTCTAAATAATAAGTCATATTGTCGAATGTATGAGTAGTTGGAGAAAAAATAGTATGTTTCACTCGCACAAAAAAATGCGTTTTCGGGACGAGTAAGACTCGCCGTACTCCGCTGCGCGTCGTCCGGCGAACTGTCTTAATTGTCCCGAAATCATGCATTTTTTGTACTAATGAAACAAATAACTATTGTATCTTTTATTCTGATTACAACATATCATGTAAATTATTTCAGGTGCAAAACATATTTTATTTTAGAGTTTTTAGTTCTGTTACGGGCCCTTAATCGGTTTTAAATTTGAACATATTGTTTTATCTATTTTCAAATAAAAACTGTGGGTCACGTCGTGAGTCGTGAACGTGAGCGGAAGCGTGCGTGAACGTAAGTGTTTAAAGCGAGCGTGAAACGTGCGTGACGTGAGTGTACAATATTGCATTGTACTCGTTCACTTTCTTATGCTCCCGATGGTACCTTAAAGGTACTGGGGAAAATGGGGACAACTGGGTAATGGAATAGGGTTTCTCACTAAGATTTCCTTCGCTGTAGAAACTGTGCTTAGCTTTAAAATTGACCTGATTTACTTCATTACATAATTCTGAAATGCTTATTACTTCAATAATTCGCATTCCGTTTCACAAATGAAACCATACTTTTGTGAAATTTGAGTTGACTATATTAAGATAACACTCATGAAATACATTTAGGAGGAACCCAGTTGGTGACCACCATAAATCATCTCTAAAATCGCCAGGCGCATAACGTCACCTACACCGTATAGCTATAAAATAGCCTAACCGTGCGTCCACCGCGGTACGATTTCATGGGGAAGACAATATCCATAGCGTGGTGACAAGCCAGTAACAATTCGCTTATGGCATTATTGCACTACTAACGAGAATAAACTCAAAACCCGGGTCTGCCTAAAGCAGACAGTTCCTATTATCAGACAATATACAGCGCTTAACTACCATAATATATTTAGGACGATGGTAATTCAAAACATCCATGGCTTAAACAATATAGCATATTCAACTTCATTAGAGATACATCAAGTTAGTTCAGGGCTTTGAACCCAAAACAGGGAAGTTACATTCGGCTAATAGGTAAAAGGGCGGGTGACAGCGTAAACGTCAAGCTCGAAAAATGTGCGGCCTGGATTTGTCGAAAATAGAATGAACAGATATAGTTGAAAGCGTAAATATTCGGCGCAGAGATATAGATCCCTCATAGCTGATTCATGGCTCAGACCGTCGGTTCACAGGATGGTTACGGAAATTTTAATGGTGGAACGATTGGAGTTGCCCAAATAGCCGACCAGAAGTCGAAATCAAATCGCAACATAAAACAATGAAGTGGGAAATGGAATTTCAGACATATCCGCTAAGCCTTGGGAATGATTGAGTCTGACAACGTTGGAGTTGCCTCAATACAAGGGGTAGTACCTTTTTCCAAAATAAATGCTACATTAAGCAACTAGTGTGCATAAAAATTCATGAGAATGCAGTGGCAGCGCCAATTTTTAAAATGAACTAAGAAAACGGTGAATAAACTAAGATTTCCTCTGTCCATCTAAATTCAGTTGAAAGAAGAACGATTAATAATTATGTAATTAAATAGTAGTAATATTAAACCTACACATATTTATTCTAGCCACAACCGTAGGCCCACTATTCGCCAAATGTTGAATCAACACAGGGTGTCAACTTACCTTAACTCCTACATTAATGCTGTGTACAAATTATTGCATCCAAATACGCTAAACGTGTTTGATTAGTTCAGTAGTAGTAAATTACCGCCAATTTGGATACGTTATATTAAGTTAGGCTATATCTTGCTGGTTTATCACCAAGCCATGAATACTGGTTACCCTGTGGAGTTGTGACGCTGCTAAACACACGGCCATATTTGTTATCTTGTGTAGGTATGTAACGTCACAGCGTAGAGATAGTTTTATGGATAATTTGCTGTTCTGGCACGCATGTAACGGACATCTTTTTTGAATGTTGTTTTAACATAGTCGACTCAGACTTCTTGCTGAATAATTTTATTTGTGAAGCAAAATACTGTTTCGAGAATTGTCGAATTAAGATAAGCTTTTAAGAAAAATTACGACGCACACTTTGGTTAAGACGCTATAAGATTTTTCTACAGCTTTTTTATGTCAGTTTAATATAATAGACGTAGTATTTCTCGGTGTGCTTGGAATACGTTGAAATC
>CALNHX010012747.1:0-22790 GCA_940337035.1 Agriotes lineatus
GGCTATTTTTAAAGCATCCGGGAAAATGCTTTCAGTAATACATAAATTAATGATTTTTGTTAAAGGAGAAATAATGACATCAGTCATACTTTTTACAATGCTAACGCTGAGTCCGTAAAAATCTTTGCTTCCGTTGTTTTTTAAAGATCCCAGAGCATTCCTAACTGTTGCACAAGATACCTTAGTAAACTTAAATCTTATATTGGATTGTTTCAAACTGGCGGCTCTGTGTCCTACAACTGAAGAACCGGGAGGATTGTTAACTGTGCTCTCAGCGGCACTGACAAAATGATTGTTAAAATCTTTAGCAGAAAGATCCGATTCTTGAGTTGCACCACCCAAGCCCCGAGAAGGACGGGCGTTAATTATTTGGAAAATTGTTTTGATAGCGTTGTCAGAATTTTTTATCATCTCATCATTAGATTTTATCTTAGCCTGTTTTAATGCTAGCCTATAGTTGTTTCTATACACTTTTTTGAGCGTAACTAGCTCTGGAGTTTGGTACTTATTGCACAATTCATAAACAAACGTTACAGTAGAGCGCATTGTTTCTAATTCTTGAGAGAACCAATGGGTTGCTTGTTTGGCGGTGTTTTTAATCTTTGCTGTTCTTTCAGGAAAAGCAAATTTAAAGTTATTCAAGAATATATTGAGAAACTTGTCAAACTTATCATTTATATTCCAAGTTTGAATATTAATAAAGTCCCAGTTGGTTTCCTCAAGCAATTTGTAAAGTATGCATTTACCATGTTGAGTAATAGGACGATAAAGTTTGGTAGTAGTTCTAGGAGACATTGAAGTCGTAATCTGAATTTGAAAAGATACACCAAGATGATCAGAAAGCCCAGTGGCTTCTGGTTTTACCGACAAAAAATCGAGGTCAATATTTGTAAATACATTATCCAGGCAGTTGCCAGCCCTAGTCGGAAACGTAACACAGCTGTATAAGTCGTAGCTTCGTAAAAGATCTAATAAAATATCTAGTCTACAGTTGCTGGAATTGAAACTAACATTAAAGTCGCCGCCGATAACAACATATTTCTTTTTGTAGTCAATTATTTCGAATAATTCTACTAAAATATCAATAAAAGTATGAAAGTCGCCTGACGGCGGTCGATAAATGATAACCACTATCATATTTACCGCAGGTAGAAGCAACCCAGAGAGTTCACAATGTAGTTCTTTCGATAGCTTAGAGATGTTTTCAAGGCGAACAAAGTTGAGATCTGTACGAAGAAGCTGCATCACTCCTCCATGTTTGAAGGTTGTCCGAGAAAAGGAAGTTCCAACCAGTCGATTAGTGGGCGAAAAAACTTCAGTTTCAAGGGGCGAAAGCCAATGTTCGCACAGATTCACTATACAGTATTTATTGTTGTTTACTTCCAAATAACCTTCTAATTCGTTTAATTTATTGCGTACCGATTGAATGTTTAAAAATAAAATATATAATTTATCCAATGGTCCATTATTTTTTGGAGAGCCTGTTGGGTTTTGTTGCAGATGCGGAAAATTATGAGAAACAGATTCGATGTCAACAGTAGGTACTGTATCGTCATTGGATATTAAAAATCCGATTCCTTTCGTTTGGTAAATCTGTAAGGTTTAATTAAAATATTTGTACCCCAGATTTCGCTATTCAGAATTTTATCCACTTGATCTTCCTTAACTCCTAATTTAAAAGAGTTATAAGTTTCATACTTTGTTTTTAAAGCTTCGCAAATAAAATCGGTAAATCCATTCTTATGTAAGAAAGTTGCGATATGCTCTTTACTAAATTTCGGCTGAACCCTAGTTACAAAAAGATACGTTAGTTTTTCAATTCCGCATATATCCGCTTCGACATTATCGCCAAGTGTGATATTATTATTCCTTATTTTTGTTGTCCCAGTTTTTTTAACACTCGACTTAGTAGCTGGAGCTTTACTGTGTGAATTTTCTGATACCGGTTTCTTCCACTCAGGGGTATGTCGGAAACTTTCTATATTTGCAGTTCTTTTAGCTATTTCGCTATACGTCATATCGTTTCCAGAAGTTGGAAGTAAATTAATTACTTTATTCATTTTTTGGTTCTTGGTTGCTTGTTCTATCGCGCACGATACTTCAGCACTTGATATTGTTCTTGTCCTGGTTGTTAGATCTTTGACCCTATTTGTTTTTGCACCGTTTTTATGTGCACTTGGAATTTTTTCCCGATCCATGTCTTGTTTTTCCTTTTTTTGTAAATTTAGTGCAATCGAGTTTTGATCTAATTCCTTATTTGATGATGACCTAGAGGTCATTGGTGATTCGCCTAGTGACTCGTCGGCTTTTGTTAGCAGTAGCTTATTTAGGACGCTTATTTGAGATTGTAAAGATCTTATATGATCAGTCATACTATTAATGACATTGTCTTTCTCAATTAGCACTTGTTTTAAATAATGTACTTCAGTATTGTTGTCCTTTTCAGGCACTACGTTGTCGTTAAGGCTATCACTATCAACATTAAGTTTAAGTTCTTGTTCACTATCACTTGTAACCTTGCAACAGTTTATGTGTTTATCATCAATTTTTATTATATTATTATAATATTTCAAGCACCCGGGGTGCATAACTGTCCCACATATAATACATTTTAGTCCATTTGCTGGCACAATTTTACATTTTTTGCACTTTTTGACCGGAGCGTCCGCACTCGCGTCCGTACCAGGCGCCATCGACAAACAATCAAAACATCACAAAACATCACAAAAGAATTCAAACATTTGGTCACAAATTTTTTTTTCTGAACATTTTCTTGAAAAACATAAGTAGTTACCTTAGACAACTAAAAACAAAAGCATTTAGACAACTAAAAATAAAAGCATCTCCTGTCAAATTTAATATTAAGCTTCATCGCGTGTGTTTTGAGCCTTTTAAAATGGGTGATAGCGATAGTTCAGACACCCCCGGTGAAATTCTGGAAGCTACAAGTGTTGCGACCCTGCCTATATAGGTAGGTAAAAAGTGTTCATGAAGTAGTTTCTGACAGATCAGTTCCAAAAAAGTAACAGTTGACAGATGTGTACAAAAAAGTAAAACTTTACGGCGGCAAAAGGGGCCATAGAGTCGCCATTTTTGTAATGATCGCCTAAAAAATATATTTTATCTTATCTGTTTGTTTGTTTGTACTGGATAAGGTCTAGGTATGCGGAGTACTAAGTACATTAGACAACAACTAGGTACTGGGTCATGTGGTCAAAGTCCGTACTAAGAATTGTGCCGAGATTCGGGAGTTCCAACCCTAGCGAGGGATCTTTTACATGCTACACAGCTTTGATGGCATTCTGTAAAGGGACCGAGAATCGAACTCTCGACACTTAGATCAGTAGCCAGAATGCTTAACCACTGAGCTACGGAGCCCGGCTATCTAATCTGTGATAGTAGTACCTATATATGTATAATATCTATAATCCATTCACTCCTTTTTTCCATGAAGGTTGGCCATGCATTTTTTCTGTTAAGTTGCACATGAACAGAACCGAATTTTTATTTGGTTGTATATCTACCCTGTGTGACAACCAACAAATTTACTGTCATTTAGTGATGCTACCGAGACGAGAAAATTCTCGATCTCGTCTCGTCTCGAAATTCGAGATCGAGATAAACATTTTTCGATCTCGAATACTCGAAACGAGATTAATTAAATTCTGATATATTCGAGACCAGATTAACCAAACTCTCTGTCTCGACAGCTTTTCAACAGTATATTTTAAAACCCACATAGAAACGTTGCTAAATCGGTCTATTAGTTGTGATAACTCTCGATCTCGTCTCGAAATTTGAGATCGAGATTAACATTTTTCATTCTCGAATATTTCTTAATAAGTCTTTGAGAAATAAAATAAGCAACACGATCTTGCATTAAAAAACGCGAAAGAATGACTGCATCTATGGTAGCAAGTGTGTCACATTATTTTCTGACATAGGAAAATCGCCGAACTGCCCTTTCAAGTATAATGCCCAATAAATATCATCAGGGGGATCCCAAAACCTTAAAGCTTTACCAGTTACAATATCTGCATAACTATTAAAGTCACCCTGTAAGTATAGGACTGCGTTTAAAATTTTTAAGAACAAACTTTCAAATACAGCCATGGAGGTTAGAGCATGTCAAAAAAACGGGAAAGAGATGCATCATTGTTTTTCGAATTATTGCTCTAAGGAAGATCTTGCTAAAAGTTGGGACATATAAAAAAGTAAATTCAATGCATATATTTATAGAACAATTTTGTAAGGCGTTGTATACCAGGCAGTCATAAATTTGCGGCTTGTATTCAAGAAGTAGATATCAGAATAACCACCAATTTATACTAGAGTCAGACAGGTCGAGTTAAAGAGGAAGAACAGCTCACAGAGTAAGTTCGCAATCTCAGAGGGGTACGACAGTCACCCGCGAGATTCGCTCGGGGGAATATTCTCTGAAGTCAGACCTAAACATCAGTATCAATATTAAAAAGGAATCTTTTAACAGCGATGACCGCTAATTGCTATTACATGTATTAAGAACTTCTAGTGAAGACTACGACTTGGAACATGCATAAGACCAAGTATTATCTTGTTAATTGGACGAACGTCTGCAGGGTACACTAATGGTGAAAGAAGACCAAGTGATCGAGAAAGTGAATATAATTGTGTATTTGGGAAATATAATAGAAGATAACCTTCAAGGCCAAATTACTGTACTTAATACCTAGAATAGTCATATAAAATGACGGAAAGATCAGTACGTGAAAAACAAAAGTGATAGCGCACTAATACAAAGACCCATAATATCAAAAATATATTTAGAAAGAAAGACGCTTCACCTAATATAGCACTTTAATTATCTTCGCTGCGACTTGTAACGTCAGTAAAATTATAAAGAGAAAATTAACATATTCCAAAGAATATGTGACACCATTACCAACACACTAAAAAAGAAAGCAAGACCCGAAATTAAAATCCGTTTTTTCACGATCGGGAGTAGAAATCGGTTTCTAGATTGCAAAAATTGTGGCTGAAATAACAAATTTTAATTTTCATTATAAACAATAAATCACCCTGTATCACGTCGGGGATTCCTATGAGTAATTCAAATAAGAAACTTCAAATCCGAGCTGTAGCCCCTCAAAGTTTACTACATGTTGAATGTGTACAACTCAAAGACAGTATTTAGGTACTAATTTAAAGTCTTTGAAAGGTTTCAGCGAACGTTTTGTGATTCGGTTGTCATCTATCTGGAAATCGGCGTTGATATTCTCTTGAAGCTTCCAGTGGGGAAAATAATTCCTAAACGGACTCGAGAAGTCATTGCTACTCAACCGTGAATGTTAGTAACACATTCTTTTCGCAGTTATTCGCTCTTCATATGTCGAGTGGCAGTCCTGTCAATATAAATTCAATAAAGATTTTTCTCTGTATGCAAATACTTTGGCATTTGAGAGTATAAACAGTGGCGCCATTCATTTTCTCAGAAAGTGTCACGCCGGGGTTGAAAAGGTGTACAAGCACTCGTAGCGGTACATCGAGAGCGGGCCTAATTTAACAATTAATTAACACCAAAATCCTAAGCAAGAACATGTGCCAATCTCGCGTTAGATAAGGCCCAAAGAACACGTGCAGCTTGAATTTTATAGCTGTAACATTCACCTGGAGGGCATAGATAAAGTTTCAATTGCTTTTTAAAAAACTAGAGCTGTTTCTAACCTGAAAGTTCTTAGAATTAATCGTGGGCGTCAGATCCCAAAAAGCCACCAACATAACTCACTACATCTCGTCCCTCGAGGTGCCAGACGGAAAGGTGCCTCCGCAAGAAAATGTTCTGACGACAGCTAATTTTATGACATTGGACAGACTGATCTAAGGCTTTAAGAATATAAAGGTGATAGCAAACACAAACGCATCACAAAACCAGCCGTAGCTGAGCAGACGTTTACAAATGGGCACATTTTAGAATTTGAGCACGCCAGAGTAGGTACAGTCGTGTGCAAATAAATCTGGGACAATGGTTTTTTCATATGTAAATTGAGTTAAGATTTGAAGCATATCTCCATGGATTTCCTGTTATCAGAAAGAGTTACATTAAACTTTGACAAGTAAATGAAAATGTAGCTCTTTCTGGTAGCAGAAAATCCATGGAGATATTCTTCAATTCTCAACTCAACCTACATATGAAAAAACCATTGTCCCAGATTTATTTGCACACGACTGTACTTGCCAGAATGCCTCACTACTTCCCACGAGTGATACGTGCAGCCGTAGAAATACAAAACAAAATATCCGAATAATATAAACAGGGAAGATAGCTTTAAGCTTAGTAAAACGGTGGACTCCTGTGAAACAGGATCCAAAGCATTACAATCACTGTGCGTCAAGTGGCCACCCCTCACGGTTTCAAACTGCCGTGCACTTGAACGACCAATCAGCGTTATGTCGATCCGAACAGTTGGCACAGAGGACTATAAATAGATCCACACCGACATTCAGTTCTTAGAGCAACTTTCACTCTGATGATGCAAGCTGCATTGTCTTGCGAAACGTTAGGCAATATAGGTGCCCAAACAGCGACAAAATCAAATTTGCTTACGTATCCTTGTTCTCAAGGTACTCAAGCAACACGAGCCTGGCCATCGCGTGGATCCTTGTGCGATTTCATAAGGTACAAGGCACATTAATCCAGAGAATACTGGACGTTCATCTACAAAAACTACGCGGTCTAAGCCGAAATTGCCTTTTAGCAAGAAGAAGTTGGTAATCGTAAGAAGCCTTTGTATTGAAAAATTCGCTGTGATAAAACTTACTACTACGAGTAATCTGAGCACACTGTGTGGGCACTAGTATCGACACCATTCTTCCCATTACAATGTTCCTTAGCTTTCTGATTCAGAATGCGAGAATGTGTCTGAGTTAGATTTGTCAGATGATATTGTAATGTAAAGTATAAGCAACAATACAATGGTACTAGGTTACTAGCAATTTAGTTTCATAATCTGCTGACATCTATATACTCATACAGTAGCGCGATATTATGTTTTCCCACGCCCATATACGAGATCCGATGGTTATCTTAACGAACGTGTTTGCTATGAAAGAAATTCACAATTTACAGTTATACACTGGGCTAAATATGTCATTTTAACCTAAGAATTTCGGACAATATGTCATTTTAACCTAAAAGCTTCTGAAAATATGTCATTTTACCTAAAATTTACTAGCAATCTACTGACATTGTCAGTTGTCACAATAAAGCTGTCATTCATAAAATTGCAAAAATGTGTATTTTTTCTGGCCGTGGGAAAAATAGCGTCCATAACTCACTCAAAAGTGTACCATACGCTCGTATTTTAAGTCACTCGGCTCCGCTACGCTTCGCCTCGTTTCTCAAATATACTCGCACGATATACGCAGCTTGTTATGTAATATACTATTTTATTATACCTGCATCAGAATCGCCATTTAAAGCACGCCTGAGCGTGCGAATACAGGCGATTAAAGCTCGCCGAGCTTTAAAGGTTGTCAAGGAAACGACTGAATGCAACAACGGACATGGACGCGACAAAAACGTAAATAATTCTCGTAACTATAGTAGCAATATTATTATGCCCTCTCGATTTATCACCACAAAAATTATTTCTAAGTTTTTACTGCGTGATTTAGTTCCAGTATTGGAGGTATAATAAAAAATAGCGTAAAGTATTCGTGGATAACTGTTCTTTAAAACACTTGCTCTATTTCGAGCACTCCGGCTACGCCGTCGTGCTCGAAAACTCGCGCGTGTTTTAAAGACCTTGTTATCCACTCATACTTTAATATACTATTTCAGTTGATGTGAGTGATACATTTGCATGTAATTCCTCTAATGTACAAACTCCTGTTAGGTACCAGCTAAATTAGTTGAGTTATTTTAGAGACTTTTTATCGATACAATTTATAAATAGACCGTTGTGTATGTTTGTATTTTACACTATCGCATCTAATTTACGAATATGATATTCTTAAAGGGGTTGTTTAGTGGTACAATTATTCAAAAAAATTTAATCCATCATTATACATGCAAACATTGCAAATCTCTTTTAAGTGCGTTCTAACAGAGTTATTCTGTATAAATAATAACGAAAATATATTATTGCAAATATTTTGCTAATTCAAAGAGGCGATAGAAATACAAAATGATTACATCTCGTTATGCTTATAATTTTTTTTTATTTCACAGAATATTGAAAACTGCGAAGATTCGCCCCCTTCAGAACCACTATCAACCGCTTTGATGCAGCTTCTAGCTACAGTCTTGCGAAATACTTCCAAAGACACGCAAGCAAACCGAGTTCAAGACATTGTAAGGTAAGGGAGTTTGCTTATTACATCTAAAAAGACATTTACTATCTTATACAAAGCATCGAGCTACCTGTCTCTTGTCCCAGGATCGAATAAAGATCTTCATGCACCTAACTCTATAACTTCTAAAGGTTGTTTAGCGTCTAATATGCGCTGATTTTGGAAGTATAATAAACGCTTTCCCGGCAATAACATATAATAATCTGGAACTGTGCGTAGTATCGCAATTGCCAATTTTAAAGTAGCTAATAAGTATATTGTCATAATTTCAATCATTTCACTTTTATTACCTTTTTGATATCGGTGTCTCAAGTTGCTTTAAATGGACAAAGTAAATTAGTCCTTGAACGTGATTTTAGGATTACTCACCGCCGAGAGTTTTATGTTGTTCCTTTTTGCCACTAATGGTTGAAGATTGATATTCTATTGTCCTAATTTACATTGGTCGTATAGATAAGTGCGGAAAAATATGTTTCGTTCAACTAATTAACGAGGGAACCTGACATTTCGTGGCAGGCGGGGCGATTTGTTTCAAGGATTACCACGTCGTTTTCGCTTTTTGCAATTGGATGATTTGCAGTCAAACCTTGAATATAAAGTGCCAATCGAGATGGAATTTTTCTGAATTGTATTCTGTAGACTTTTTCTCTAAAGGATAGTGCAACCTTCAAATTTTCGCAATTTTGTTCATGTAAAAATGCATCAGAACTTGGGAATTTAGTTTATTTGAAAATCATATAATAATGAAGAGGAGGCGAACGCTGTTAAGGAAGAGTCTAGTTCCTAGCAATTTAAATGTTGGTTTTAAATTATCGATAATGACTTTAACGCATTTTTTTTTAAATAATACCATGTATGGACTTTTTTTGAACCTATTTTAATTTCTTTAGGACAAGCATATCAAGATCTTTAAAGAGTCTCCCTGGTAATTATACTACTGATGGTTTTAACTCCATATTATTTTTTGAATATGTAGCATATAATTTGTAATAATACAGACGATAATATTATGTTAAAAATATCCACGTAAAATTATCAGAACTTGACTCTACAAACCGTCATATAAAACGACTCGTTCTTGCGGACTCGTTATTTTATTTTAGCAGGGACGATTTGTACCGTCATGTTTACTAGCAACCCAATTTTCGTTGGAAAGACAACTATACATATATGGATAAAAAATTAACTCTCGTTTAATTAATGGTACACGGAAATTAGTCAAATTTATGTGGAATAGAAGAAAAAAATTATAATAAGCTGAAATTTCTAGAATAGTGAGCTTATGTGTGTAGAAATACATATAAAAAACCCACCCCCAAGGGGTAAGCTTCATCCCTCTCTCACCCCCTTTAGGGACACGCACTGGTTTTTTTACAATATCTTTTAAACACTTTATCTTAGGGAAAAAACATAAGTATAGAAAAAGTTTTGTTACAAAATTCTCTACAAAAAAGATTCTATGGTATGAATCGATATTTTTATTACTTTTTATGTTATTAAATTGTGACGAAAAGATCGTCAAATATTTGTAAATTAGTTGAAGCAACACTCACTTTTCGTGACATCCAATAATTTGATAACCTTGTCAAGTGGTACTGACAATATTAATTGTTACAAAGCAAGAGAACTCGGGAAACAATCTATGGATAAACTCATAAAAGAAGGAGGCACGTTTGGTACATTTAAGTTAAAGCGTAATAACATGGTTAAACCATTAGCATTTATAAACCCGTATCGAAAACCAAGGATACAAATATGGGGGGTTGATTCTACTCAATTATTCCAAAGAATAGTCTGCACTGTGCGCACAGCGCCTGAATTTAAACATTGTTTTGCCTTTGAACTTGGGCGGTGCCTTTATCTATATTTGATGAAAGAGGACTGATGAGAAAAGCCATTGTATCAAATTTCAAATCTGTACCAGAACGTCCATTTGATGTCGCCAACTGTATGTAATTGATGGCGGAAATCTAATTCATCGTGTTGCATGGCCGAGTCAGGGCACATTTAAGGAGATTTACAGCACATACGTAAAATTTGTTGGAAGGCATTATGGGAAAAATGTCACAATTGTTTTCGATGGTTACGGTAATAATCCTACCAGCACAAAAAGTATTGAACGCCAGCAGAGAATTTTAACAAGAACATCACCCAAGGTTATTTTTGAGCAAAATCCGCCAATTACTGACCCTAAAGAAAAATTATTAAGCACCCCTGCGAACAAAGAACGATTGATTTCTCAACTAATTCAGACCTTTCAAAATGAAGAGATACAAACTATAACTGCGGATGATGATGATGCTGATACAGTAATAGTTCAAACTGCTATTAAAAAAATAATAAATCCGAAATGGTCGTAATTGTAGAACAAGATGTCGACCTTCTTACCTTAATTATTGCCCTAACGCCAATTGAAAAGGATATTAGACTACTAAGGGAGGCGCAAGGTAATATAAAAGGAAGAATTTATAGCTCTAAAGATTTACAGTTGTCAAATGTCATTAAGAACTCAAGAGAAACAGTACTTTTTGCTCAGCATTTAGTGGTAGTGACACTACATTTGCTTTTTTTTTGGAAAAGGCCAACTCCAAACTACAAAGTTACTAAACTCGAAAACAAATTTATAAGAAGCTGTTAAAACCTTTAACAAACCAAATGCTACAAAACAGGATATTACTGAGGCTGGAGAAATATTTACTCTTGCACTATATAAAGCAGAAAAAAATTAAACGTCAATAAATCATCAGAGGTATGTTCTGTTTAACACCTCGATTGGCAATTCTAGTAAAACGGTTACTTTGGCAAGGCTACCCCCAACGTTTGCAGCTTTGCAACAAAATTCGTTGCGGGTTTACCACCAAATTCAGGCTTGGCATGGAAATGTTTTACAACCAAAAGAATGGGGATGGAAGAAATTAGGTGATATTTTAATACCTGTTTTGACTACTGAAGCACCAGCTCTCTTATCAATTTTAAAGTTAATTTCGTGTGCCTGCAAAATGGACTGCGGAAAGCGATGCGGATGTTTCAAGGTTGGTTTAAAATGTTCGGTTATGTGTATGAACTGTCACGGACAAGGATGCTTTAATGCGGAACGTACCAACGAAATTGAATTTGAGGAAGAATAAATGCATTTAGTAGATTAGGCCTCAAGGGGAAACCACATAAAAAAAAACGCGTCGGCAAACAGTACCTCCTGGGTGGTGTGGAAACGAGTTTGGTTTAGGAATCGCTAATGATTCTATATTTAACCGAATACAAAACAGAATATTACTAAGGCTGGAGAAATATTGTGTTGCCATCCAAAACAGTTTTTGTTGCCTACCCTAAGTTTGCGGTCGATTAACGTAAAAACCCTTAATAATCTACAAATGATCTATAGGACACGTTTTATAGAAAATTTAATTCTGAATATTTTTCAATATCTCTATTTTTGTCGTAGAACATCACATTTACATGATATTGTACATAGAAACACCAGCGCGGTGTCATTATAGGGGTGAAAACAGGATGAAGCTCACCAGTTAGGGATGGGAACTTTTCGATCTTGTATTGCTACCCCTGTTAACTGTCAATCCAGAAAATATCAGCTTATTATGCATTTTTTCTTAAATTTTTGCTAATTTCCGTGTACTATAATGGTGATAATTCACCTTATGTGTAGAAAATACCATAAACCGCGACTTTGACAGCGAATAAAGCTAGCTTTTATAAGCACTTTGCAAGTGGTTAAAACGTTGCTAACCTTTTACCGTCCCGATACCAACATTGCAATTACGTATCTTGTTAAATTTGCATATCAAAATACAATCGAGGTACTGCTTACATAAATGCGTTGCCTGTGTTGATTAACAAAAACTGTGTGTTTATAAAGCTTGCCACTTAGGCGAATGTCGGTAATGTGCAAATTATGGCCACTTCATGAAATTGGCGCTGGTTGAAACCATCTGACAGATCACATATTTTCCTTTTACGTGATAGCCTTTATCTAGCCTCAAAATTTACCATATTTGATGGAAATTCTTAATAGGAGGAATTTTTGCTATCCTTATTTCTAGATGATACAATGCAACGAGACATTTTCAAAAATGTTTTAATCAAACACAAGCTTTGAAATTTGAAACGTCAAATTGTGTGAACTATCGCCAATAGAATAAATATGAACTATTGAAATAAATGTCAAAACAGCCTAGCTGTGGCAGGCTTTATAAACTAATTAACATAACCTGTCAATGCAGGCGACGCATAAATGTCTGGCCAGACCGGCTCTATTCTGTCACAAAGTTGTCGATGTCCTAGGTTTTCAAATGCTTGTTTTTGTCCGTCTAAAGTTTTTCTTTGAAAACATTTCATATTGAGTAATCCAAAGAGTTGCAATTTGAAGAGTTTGTGTAGCTCGATCATATGGTGCTCTATCTTGATGATAACATAACCAACACACAAGTATTTAATAAAATCATATGGTATGTCTACTGACGCGGTTTAATACTGTTACAGTATTAACTTCTTTTAAAATCGGCCTACTAGATACAATTCAAAATGTTATTTATCGTCCCCGGAAAACCGATTTACAAAATCCTAACATTGTACTCGTTATTGCTGAATTATTAATTAATTATCATTTATACTTGTTTTCACAGCACCATGACGTTGAGTAAATGATGCGTTCTTTTATTGTGGTTTCCCCAGTAGCCTTAATCAATCGTTTTGATGGATTTTTATACTTTTCTTCGTTTTGACGCTCTGGAGGGATGAGGTTAGTTGAGTTCTACTTCTGTAGTGCTTGGCTGAATGTCGTCCTCCTCTTTTATAACTGTAATATGCTCTTCGTAATACTCTTCCTTAGCATCTTTGTATACGACAGTTTGTTAATGACAGTTTCGATTTGTTCATCGTTTTCAAAATCGCTCAAAAGGTCAGCAACGTTTTTGCACGACTGTCCGTTGCAGTGAATGCAAATGAAAGAGCACTTTAAACCCGCCTTCATGAAGCCATCTACGTACTTAGCACATCCTTTTTCGCATTTGCAATAGAGCAATTTAAACAGAACTTCAGGAGCAGGATCTTAAGTTGTTCTGACGGAGTAAGCTCACTCTCTACTTCTCTTCCATCCAAATTTCACCGGGTTCTTGTAGACACCGTACGGAAGTCTGAACTTGATGGTAGGTTTGGATGATTGTGCTGCTGTTGCTGCTGCTGCTGTTGCTGCTGCTGCTGCTGCTGTGGTGAAAGCGAAACAAGATTAAACTTTGTTTTTTACCGGTCTAGCCAAATGTTGGTACCGGGAGAAAACCACTGATCTATTTTGTTAGAAGCTACATATAGTGTAGAATTGTTTCCCTGCTGCAGCAATGGTGTCGAATCTGCACGTTCTCCTTTCCAGTACTTTTATAGTTTGGTTTAACTTCTCGGAATTTTTAAGCATCTTCAGAAATTTCTTTTTCCTTGACCAAAGGTTGAAGACGTCTGCCACAACCGCTGAAACCGTGTAAAAACGGTATGTTATTTGCCACTGTTTGTTGTGCTACGAAGGGAACAAGGAGGTCGACATTTTCCGCTACATTAAAAACAGTATTACATGATGACATTTAATCGCTGTCGTTACGAATGTTACGGTCAATGCATCAACATCTTCTGTTGCCTGTTGAACGGCAAAATTCGATTTCTCAAATCTCTTCTTGACTATGAGAGAACGGTGCCTCTTGTTTTCTTCGTTGGCTAGAATATTGCCTGTGTGTATGTTGTGATCATGACTTGTCGAATACTATTGATTCCGTTGAATGCAATTATTGTGCTCCAAGAGTAGTGAGTAAAATAAGGGCCGCTATCCCCTCCACTTTTTATTTGATTCTCGGATTCGCGGTTTAATTCGCGGATTTATTCGCGGATTTCGCGGATTGACCCAATTAATTTCGCGGTTTGATCTAATTAATTTCGCGGTTTGATCTAATTAATCACATATGAAGTTTGATATGTAATTTACATATGCGCTACTGATTAAATTACGCATTAGCTTCCGATTAAATTACGCGCGGCCATTTGTAATTTGCTTCCGGAATTACGCGGCGGCCATTTTTAATTTTCCTCTGGAATTACGCGGCGGCCATCTTGGTTTTCTGGCGCGAATATGTTTAATTTCAAACTGTTAAATCTTTCTGCACCCCTCATCGAAGCTGCTCTCTCTCTCTCTCATGCACGGCGGCCATTTTAATTTCGCGCGAATATTAGAATTTTAAATTTTTTGATTTAAACTTCCCGGGTGTCGGCCATCTTGGTTTTCTGCGCGCGCACTTTCCTCGCTGGCATTTATTTAATTTAAAAAAGCTTTCGTCACGGACACCCGCTCGGGTTCGAACCGAGTACTTTTGTATTGGCAGGCAGAGTCCTTATATCAGAGCTACCGAGGCGCTCGAGGTTAAAGGAATTAAGCAGTCACTTGCGTAGCAAGCATATTATAATACATTTTAAATGTTATTTTCGATTGAATTTAGTCGGAAGTTCGTAACCCTTTGTAATATTATAGCTCGGTTATATTGTGTATGTTATTAAAAGGGTACTTGCAATTACATTTGTCCCTCGAAGAAATTTCAAAAAGAGGCCAGTTTAAAACCGTTTAATAGATGTGGCTATCTGATGC
The DNA here is from genome assembly GCA_940337035.1 of Agriotes lineatus. NCBI lineage: Eukaryota > Metazoa > Arthropoda > Insecta > Coleoptera > Elateridae > Agriotes > Agriotes lineatus. The sequence goes on from CALNHX010012747.1 coordinate 14,969, forward strand.
ATTTAATTGTAAATGTTGGTTTAATTTTTGCACCTATGTTTCAAATTTACAGCTATGCAATTATAACTTCTATGAAAATATAACATCTTTAAAGCAAGTTTTAGAAACCTTAACCCTTTTCAAATGTGTTTTTTGTGTACGTGATTTGCGGTATATATAATTTTATGATTCATAAATTTGACCGTTGTAAAACGCCTGCCACAACTTGCACGGAAAACGCAACGGTTTTTGAAAAGCATGTTGTGACGAACAGCGATGAGTGGAATTTTTAAAATATTGCCCATCGAACAACGGAATAATTCTAGAACGAATCGAAGCTTTTATTTGTATAACAGGGCGGTCCGAAAAGACGCTGCACAAAACCTGGATTTATAAGAAAACTGCATCTTGATTTCCAACAAATCCGTGCAGGTTTGATGGCACGACGGTCTTTTTAATTTGTAACACCGAGATTGACATGTTTGGCTTTTAGTATATAAGTAAGCGCCTGAAATTGTGTCATTATATCGATCAAAACGGTATTTTAGTTTTAAAAATCCCTGTATAAATGCGAACGGACGAAAATAAAACGCAAACACTTTGTAATATTAGACGTGTTTTAAAAAATATATGCATAAGCGTTTTGCGATTTTCTAACGATTTGTTTCATATGATTTTTGTCGCTTTTAAAATAGACATTATGTTATTTCGTACTTGAGTTTTATAATTACGCTGTGCCATTTTTTGGGATTTGATTACGTCACGCCGAAGTCTTCCGTCTCACTCATCACAGTTGCTCTCTCTCTCTCGCATTTATTTAATTTAAAAAAGCTTTTTGCGTCGGCTTCTAGTCGGATTTGAACCCTAGCCACATGTGAATAATTATTTAAATCGCGAAATCCGCATAAATATATTACTATAAAAAATCGCGAAAAGTGTTGAGTAAATAAATGCAACGCATTGTAAAGCCGTAAAACTTTTAGTTATTGTGCGTTTACAAGATGGGTCTTCTGACAAAGTGGAAGAACCAAACTATGCTATTGTAAATGTACAAATTTCTCACTGTCAATTTGTATATAACAACTTAATGTAAATTGGTATTTGGAACATTTTAACGAAAACAGCGACTTCTTTCGGCATAAACTGTTTCTTCTCACCACGGAACCTTGTAGGTCTACGAATGCACTGTCCATACTGACGAAATGTTTGAGCATGAACTAACTTTTTTAAAATTGTTGGGTTTTCGATATAATATTACAATTTCCACATCGCGTCACATAAAATTCTACAAAAACAGTATTTTTATTCAACTCTCATTGAAAAATGTTCTGTTCCACATCATCTCACATAAATTTTTACAAAAACTGGCATCATGTCACTTGAAATTATACAAAAAACGACATTTTTACTCAACACACCACGAAAATTGAACAAAAATCACGAATTACACATCATCTCACATAAATTTTTACAAAATCGACATTATGTTACATAAACTATGCATGATTTTGCAAATGTTTTACACTTTTTTATAAAATGCATCGCTCAAAATTAAAAGAAATCGCAATTTCGTTGAAAAAATCTACTACCACAATCATTTCGATAAACAAAATTCAAAAATTCTTGTATTTTTGATGGAAATATATGTATGGTGACCACAAATTAACATAATTTTTGAATAAAACGCGCAATTTCGTTGAAAAAATGTTCTGACACCATCAAAACACGCAATTTCATTGAAAAATCTACCACAATCATCTCGATAAGCAAAATTTCAGTTACGTAGGCTCATTGTTCATTTTTATTACGAAAATTAACTCAAAATTGAACAAAACTCACACAATTACACACCATCTCACATAAATTTTTACAAAAATCGACATCATGTTACATAAATTATACAAAATATATGTATGTTGAGCACAAATTAACATAAATTTGAATAAAAACACGTAATTTCGTTGAAAAATGTTTTGGCCCCGTCATTTCACTTAAAATTTTACAAAACTGACATCATATCACTTGAAATTATACAAAATATATGTATGTTGATCACAAATTAACATAAACTTGAATAAAACACACAATTTCGTTGAAAAATGTTTTACACTTTTTTATAAATTGTATCGCACCAAATTAAAAGAAATCACAATTTTTTAAATCATATCACGCCATTATGAAATCGTAGATTGATTTTTTTGAAATTTTACACTTTGTAACTCTAAAATAACTTCAAATACTAATATGTTCGCTTTAGATTTTGTAATTATTGCAGATTCGTGAAAACAAAAGCAGAGTAGAAATAAAAAAAAACACAAACACTTTTTAATAAACAATATATTGTTATTATTTCGTATAATACTTAATAATATAAAAATAAATGTACAGCTGAATGTCTTATTTTCTAAAAATTTGCTAGCAATTTACAAAACGGTAGTTTGAGGTGTACAACATTTCAAATTAAAAGGCTGCAAGTAATAAAATCACAATTTCATTGTGTCATTTTAAAAGTTTAAGGCGCTTCCAATCCAGAATTCCATTCGTATTTGATGTTGATGACATCTGCTTTAGAGGCATTTTTCTAACGGCCCTTTTTTGGAGGCGTTTCCTTATCGGCGTTCTTCTGACTGAACCTTTTTGATGTGGACTTGGATGAGTAGCTGGTGTTTTAATTTATATTCTAAATCGAACTCGTAGTTAATCAGTTTCCATTTCGGTTTTTCCTGTAGTACCAGTCGGGCTGGCATTTTTTGCTGCTTAGGTTTAGGCAGCAGCACATGAGCAATGTTAAGGTCTTTGATGTAATCAGCAAACTGTAGGCGTCCGGGTGGATTAATAGTTTTTCGAGGCCTCAGAGTGTCGTGAACTAAATCGACTATGTTAGACGTCGGTAAAAGTTCACCCTTTATAGTAACGGTACCCTTGTGATCCCAGCTCACATCGTTGAGGCAATCAAAATGCGTAGGAAAACTTCAGCTTTTTTCTTAAAAGTTTTGGGAAGTGTAGATAAAATAACGGTATTTGATAGGCTGTTACTGCTTGTTTCAATAGGTATTTTGATTGATTGCCGTGCCTGGTTTGTGAAATGAAGGTACCTTTGTAACACTTGGTTGTACTGCACCCATTTATCGTGATCAGTTAATTTGGACTTTAAAACTTTTTGCATTTCGTCATCAAGCTGTGATAACATATTTTTCTCCGTATTCTCACCAGACTTAAGGCGCTGGACAAATTCCGGCGATACAATCAGCATCTTCCGCGCTGGGTCCATTTTAGTCGAAAAAGGAGCTCAGCCGTTTGTTCTGGTAGAGCCGTCGTGAATAAACTAACTTAAAATCAAGACTCTCATAATAAAAATATAAAAAATATGGCAGGTGTGGGAATCGAATCCAGCAATTTTCGAAACCGGTTTGATATATATTTTTCAAAGGACTTGACCCTCAGCTAACGTTTTATTATTATTTGTCGTGATTCGTCATCGCTGAAATTTTACAAGAGCCAACCTGTCTACTATGCGACGCACGCAATGGTTCCACCTCTTTTATTTTAAAATTTGTAAAACCAGATGTCCAAACCGATACCGCACTAACTCGTTTTAAGTGATTGTGCTCTGTTACCTGGTGCATCTGAAGATGGGCCCCAGACGAATTAATAACTGTCAGGATGTAACCGCACCTTACAGCAGGACATCAACTGCAGAATCAAGTAAGAAAAAGACAAAACTAAGTAAGAAAATGCAGTTTTCAAATAAAATCCAACACCGGGAAGCGCTAGCATCACCGCAGATAATAGTTGGTGATGAAGAAACCCTGGGACCATCGTCACAGCTAACCGGAGATAGCGAAGATTTGAGGTTGTATCGTGCAGGAGACCATGCAGCACTGTGACGTAATAACGGACACCCCGCCCGAGAACAAGCAGCTCCGTTGTGAGAAGAAGCGGATATTGTGTTTTTTGTGTGCCTCTAAACAATACAATTGCATAATCAAGTAAGAAAAGGACAAAGTCATGTAAGAAAAGACAAAGCCAAGTAATAAAACGCAGTTTTCAAATAAAACCCAACATCGGACAACACTACTACCACCACAGATAGAGGTTGTTGACGAAGAGACCAGGGCCGTCGCCAGAGCAAACAGTATGGCATAGCTGTGACGTAACAACGGACACCCCGACCGAGAACAAACATATCTGTCGTGAGAAGAATCGGTTATTGTGTGATTTTTGTATGCCTCTAAACAATAGTTCTAGCAAAGTTGTTCATTTAGGCCAGGATTCTTATAAAAACTTTTCACCTGTGGCAAGAATTCTGAATACCGAACACCTAGTTCATTCACGGCGGAGGCGTTCATTGTTTTTCTGGAGGCTCTACCGGACATGTTTGTGATGGCGAAACAAGGAACTTTTAAATTGTGATTTAAGTGAACATACAGTGGAACATGTGACCAACGACACTTGCAGGATTATTCCAAAGGACCCCGTCAACAAATTTACACTTTACGTGACGTATGACACGCTGTCAAATTTATTGCGTATGTATGATTTGTTGGTAGTTAAAATCAACGACTTGAAACGTGCAAAATGTAATATCGAAAAGTTTGCGGCATCAATAAGGCTGAGGTCCTCAACATCAAATACGAATGGAATTCTGGATTGGGAGCGCCTTAAACTCTAAAATGACACAATGAAATTGTGATTTTATTACTTGCAGCCTTTTAATTTGAAATGTTTTACACCTCAAACTACAGTTTTGTAAATTGCTAGCGAATTTTTAGAAAATAAGACATTCAGCTGATACATTTGTTTTTATATTAATAACATGTATAATAAATGTATAATAATAAATGTAATAATAAAACATCACAAAGGGAAGTATTATACGAAATAATAACAATATATTGTTTATTACAAAGTGTTTGTGTTTTTTTTATTTCTACTCTGCTTTTGTTTTTCACGAATCTGCAATAATTACAAAATTTAAAGATAAAATATTAGTATTTGAAGTTATTTTAGAGTTACAAAGTGTAAAATCTCTAAAAATCAATCTACGATTTCATAAGGGCGTGATATAATTTAAAAAATTGTGATTTCTTTTAATTTTGTGCGATACATTTTATAAAAAAGTGTAAAACATTTGCAAATTTTTCAACGAAATTGTGTGTTTTATTCAAGTTTATGTTAATTTGTGATCAACATACATATATTTTTCTATAATTTCAAGTGATATGATGTCAGTTTGTAAAAATTTTAAGTGAAATGACGGGGCCAGAACATTTTTTCAACGAAATTACGTGTTTTTATTCAAATTTATGTTAATTTGTGGTCAACATACATATATTTTGTATAATTTATGTGACATGATGTCGATTTTTGTAAAAATTATGTGAGATGGTGTGTAATTGTGTGAGTTTTGTTCAATTTTGAGTTAATTTTCGTAATAAAAATGAACAATGAGCCTACGTAACTGAAATTTTGCTTATCGAGATGATTGTGGTAGATTTTTCAATGAAATTGCGCGTTTTTATTCAAAAATTATGTTAATTTGTGGTCACCATACATATATTTCCATCAAAAATACACGAATTTTTGATGTTTGTTATCGAAATGATTGTGGTAGTAGATTTTTTTCAACGAATTGCGATTTCTTTTAATTTTGAGCGATGCATTTTATAAAAAGTGTAAAACATTTGCAAAATCATGCATAGTTCTATGTAACATAATGTCGATTTTGTAAAATTTATGTGAGATGATGTGTAATTCGTGATTTTTGTTCAATTTTCGTGGTGTGTTGAGTAAAAATGTCGTTTTTTGTATAATTTCAAGTGACATGATGCCAGTTTTTGTAAAAATTTATGTGAGATGATGTGGAACAGAACATTTTTCAATGAGAGTTGAATAAAAATACTGTTTTGTAGAATTTTATGTGACGCGATGTGGAAATTGTACATATATCGAAAACCCAACAATTTTAAAAATTAGTCATTCTCAAACATTTCGTCAGTATGGACAGTGCATTCGTAGACCTACAAGGTTCCGTGGTGAGAAGAACAGTTTATGCCGAAAGAAGTCGACTGTTTCGTTAAAATGTTCCAAATACCAATTTACATTAAGTTGTTATATACAAATTGACAGTGAAAAATTTGTACATTTACAATAGCATAGTTTGGTTCTTCACTTTGTCAAAAGACCCAATCTTGTAAACGCACAATAACTAAAAGTTTTACGGCTTTACAATGCGTTGCATTTATTGACTCAACACTTTTCGCGATTTTTTATAGTAATATATTTATGCGGATTTGCGATTAAAATAATTATTCACATGTGGCTAGGGGTTCAAATCCGACTAGGGGCCGACGCAAAAAGCTTTTTAAATTAAATAAATGCGAGAGAGAGAGAGCAACTGTGATGAGTGAGACCGGAGACTTCGTCGTGACGTAATCAAATCCAAAAAATGGCACAGCGTAATTATAAAAACTCAAGTACGAATAAAATAATGTCTATTTAAAAGCGACAAAAATCATATGAAACAAATCGTTAGAAAATCGCAAACGCTTATGCATATATTTTTTAAACACGTCTAATATTCAAAGTGTTTGCGTTTTTATTTTCGTCCGTTTGCATTTATACAGGATTTTTAAAACTAAAATACCGTTTTGATCGATATAATGACACAATTTCAGGCGCTTACCTATATACTAAAAGCCAAACATGTCAATCTCGGTGTTACAAATTAAAAAGACCGTCGTGCCATCAAACCTGCACGGATTTGTTGGAAATCAAGATGCAGTTTTCTTATAAATCCAGGTTTTGTGCAGCGTCTTTTCGGACCGCCCTGTTATACAAATAAAAGCTTCGATTCGTTCTAGAATTATTCCGTTGTTCGATGGGCAATATTTTAAAAATTCCACTCATCGCTGTTCGTCACAACATGCTTTCAAAACACCTTTGCGTTTTCCGTGCAAGTTGTGGCAGGCGTTTTACAACGGTCAAATTTATGAATCATAAAATTATATATACCGCAAATCACGTACACAAAAAACACATTTGCCCAAAGGGTTAAGGGTTTCTAAAACTTGCTTCTTAAAGATGTTTATATTTTCATAGAAGTTATATTTCCATATCAGTAAAATTTGAAACATAGGTGCAAAAATTAAACCAACATTTACAATTAAATGCCATCAGATAGCCACATCTATTAAAACGGTTTAAAACTGGCCTCTTTTTGAAATTTCTTCGAGGGACAAATGTAATTGCAAGTACCCTTTTAATAACATACACAATATACCCGAGCTATAATATTACAAAAGGGTTACGAACTGCCGACTAATTCAATCGAAAATAACACTTTTAAAATGTATTAATAATATGCTTGCTACGCAAGTGACTGCTTAATTCCCTTTAACCTCGAGCGCCTCGGTAGCTCTGATATAAGGACTCTGCCTGCCAATACAAAAGTACTGCGTTCGAACCCGAGCGGTTGGTCCGTGACGAAAGCTTTTTTAAATTAAATAAATGCCAGCGAGGAAAGTGCGCGCGCAGAAAACCAAGATGGCCGACACCCCGGGAAGTTTAAATTCAAAAAATTGAACTTAGAAAAAAATCTGAAAAAACTTAAAATTCAAATATTCGCGCGAAATTAAATGGCCGCCGTGCATGAGAGAGAGAGAGCAGCTTCGATGAGGGGTGCAGGAAGATTTAACAGTTTGAAATTAAAATATTTCCTGCGAGAAGGGCGCGCGCAGAAACCAAGATGGCGGACACCCGGGAAGTTGTAAATTCAAAAACTGGGACTTGAGAGAAAAAAATCTGAAAAATTTAAAATTAAAATATTCGCGCCAGAAAACCA
>CALNHX010012748.1:0-22782 GCA_940337035.1 Agriotes lineatus
ATATAGTTACATGGTCTCCATGTATACTACTACACAGGCTATAACCACTGCAATCGATTTTAAGCCAGTTATTGGGCACATGTTAGCGATGGAACGCATACACTTTTCAAATTTGTTAATTTTAGATCGGCCCTAGCTATTACAGTAGCATCATTAATATTTCTTTAGTTAATAGTTACTGCAAAACGTGTTTTTCAGACGTTTTAACGTACCTTAATACTGTACTATTAAATTGAACTTTTTGATTGCAGAAAAATTTTATATTGTAGTGATATATAGTTACATGGTCTCCATGTATACTACTACACAGGCTATAACCACTGCAATCGATTTTAAGCCAGTTATTGGGCACATGTTAGCGATGGAACGCATACACTTGTCAAATTTATTAATTTTAGATCGGCCCTAGCTATTACAGTAGCATCATTAATATTTCTTTAGTCAATAGTTACTGCAAAACGTGCTTTTCAGACGTTTTAACGTACCTTAATACTGTACTATTAAATTGAATTTTTTGATTGCAGAAAAATTTTATATTGTAGTGATATATAGTTACATGGTCTCCATGTATACTACTACACAGGCTATAACCACTGCAATCGATTTTAAGCCAGTTATTGGGCACATGTTAGCGATGGAACGCATACACTTGTCAAATTTATTAATTTTAGATCGGCCCTAGCTATTACAGTAGCATCATTAATATTTCTTTAGTCAATAAGTTACTGCAAAACGTGCTTTTCAGACGTTTTAACGTACCTTAATACTGTACTATTAAATTGAATTTTTTGATTGCAGAAAAATTTTATATTGTAGTGATATATAGTTACATGGTCTCCATGTATACTACTACCCAGGCTATAACCACTGCAATCGATTTTAAGCCAGTTATTGGGCACATGTTAGCGATGGAACGCATACACTTGTCAAATTTATTAATTTTAGATCGGCCCTAGCTATTACAGTAGCATCATTAATATTTCTTTAGTTAATAGTTACTGCAAAACGTGCTTTTCAGACGTTTTAACGTACCTTAATACTGTACTATTAAATTGAATTTTTGATTGCAGAAAAATTTTATATTGTAGTGATATATAGTTACATGGTCTCCATGTATACTACTACACAGGCTATAACCACTGCAATCGATTTTAAGCCAGTTATTGGGCACATGTTAGCGATGGAACGCATACACTTGTCAAATTTATTAATTTTAGATCGGCCCTAGCTATTACAGTAGCATCATTAATATTTCTTTAGTCAATAGTTACTGCAAAACGTGCTTTTCAGACGTTTTAACGTACCTTAATACTGTACTATTAAATTGAATTTTTTGATTGCAGAAAAATTTTATATTGTAGTGATCTATAGTTACATGGTCTCCATGTATACTACTACACAGGCTATAACCACTACAATCGATTTTAAGCCAGTTATTGGGCACATGTTAGCGACGGAACGCATACACTTGTCAAATTTATTAATTTTAGATCGGCCCTAGCTATTACAGTAGCATCATTAATATTTCTTTAGTCAATAGTTACTGCAAAACGATCGGCCCTAGCTATTACAGTAGCATCATTAATATTTCTTTAGTCAATAGTTACTGCAAGACGTGCTTTTCAGACGTTTTAACGTACCTTAATACTGTACTATTAAATTGAATTTTTTGATTGCAGAAAAATTTTATATTGTAGTGATATATAGTTACATGGTCTCCATGTATACTACTACACAGGCTATAACCACTGCAATCGATTTTAAGCCAGTTATTGGGCACATGTTAGCGATGGAACGCATACACTGTAAAATTTATTAATTTTAGATCGGCCCTAGCTATTACAGTAGCATCATTAATATTTCTTTAGTCAATAGTTACTGCAAAACGTGCTTTTCAGACGTTTTAGCGTACCTCAATACTGTACTATTAAATTGAATTTTTGATTGCAGAAAAATTTTATATTGTAGTGATATATAGTTACATGGTCTCCATGTATACTACTACACAGGCTATAACCACTGCAATCGATTTTAAGCCAGTTATTGGGCACATGTTAGCGATGGAACGCATACACTTGTCAAATTTATTAATTTTAGATCGGCCCTAGCTGTTACAGTAGCATCATTAATATTTCTTTAGTCAATAGTTACTGCAAAACATGCTTTTCAGACGTTTTAACGTACCTTAATACTGTACTATTAAATTGAATTTTTTGATTGCAGAAAAATTTTATATTGTAGTGATATATAGTTACATGGTCTCCATGTATACTACTACACAGGCTAAAACCACTGCAATCGATTTTAAGCCAGTTATTGGGCACATGTTAGCGATGGAACGCATACACTTGTCAAATTTATTAATTTTAGATCGGTCCTAGCTATTACTGTAGCATAATTAATATTTCTTTAGTTAATAGTTACTGCAAAACGTGCTTTTCAGACGTTTTAACGTACCTTAATACTGTACTATTAAATTGAATTTTTTGATTGCAGAAAAATTTTATATTGTAGTGATATATAGTTACATGGTCTCCATGTATACTACTACACAGGCTATAACCACTGCAATCGATTTTAAGCCAGTTATTGGGCACATGTTAGCGATGGAACGCATACACTTGTCAAATTTATTAATTTTAGATCGGCCCTAGCTATTACAGTAGCATCATTAATATTTCTTTAGTCAATAGTTACTGCAAAACGTGCTTTTCAGACGTTTTAACGTACCTTAATACTGTACTATTAAATTGAATTTTTTGATTGCAGAAAAATTTTATATTGTAGTGATATATAGTTACATGGTCTCCATGTATACTACTACACAGGCTATAACCACTGCAATCGATTTTAAGCCAGTTATTGGGCACATGTTAGCGATGGAACGCATACACTTTTCAAATTTGTTAATTTTAGATCGGCCCTAGCTATTACAGTAGCATCATTAATATTTCTTTAGTTAATAGTTACTGCAAAACGTGTTTTTCAGACGTTTTAACGTACCTTAATACTGTACTATTAAATTGAACTTTTTGATTGCAGAAAAATTTTATATTGTAGTGATATATAGTTACATGGTCTCCATGTATACTACTACACAGGCTATAACCACTGCAATCGATTTTAAGCCAGTTATTGGGCACATGTTAGCGATGGAACGCATACACTTGTCAAATTTATTAATTTTAGATCGGCCCTAGCTATTACAGTAGCATCATTAATATTTCTTTAGTCAATAGTTACTGCAAAACGTGCTTTTCAGACGTTTTAACGTACCTTAATACTGTACTATTAAATTGAATTTTTTGATTGCAGAAAAATTTTATATTGTAGTGATATATAGTTACATGGTCTCCATGTATACTACTACACAGGCTATAACCACTGCAATCGATTTTAAGCCAGTTATTGGGCACATGTTAGCGATGGAACGCATACACTTGTCAAATTTATTAATTTTAGATCGGCCCTAGCTATTACAGTAGCATCATTAATATTTCTTTAGTCAATAGTTACTGCAAAACGTGCTTTTCAGACGTTTTAACGTACCTTAATACTGTACTATTAAATTGAATTTTTTGATTGCAGAAAAATTTTATATTGTAGTGATATATAGTTACATGGTCTCCATGTATACTACTACCCAGGCTATAACCACTGCAATCGATTTTAAGCCAGTTATTGGGCACATGTTAGCGATGGAACGCATACACTTGTCAAATTTATTAATTTTAGATCGGCCCTAGCTATTACAGTAGCATCATTAATATTTCTTTAGTTAATAGTTACTGCAAAACGTGCTTTTCAGACGTTTTAACGTACCTTAATACTGTACTATTAAATTGAATTTTTTGATTGCAGAAAAATTTTATATTGTAGTGATATATAGTTACATGGTCTCCATGTATACTACTACACAGGCTATAACCACTGCAATCGATTTTAAGCCAGTTATTGGGCACATGTTAGCGATGGAACGCATACACTTGTCAAATTTATTAATTTTAGATCGGCCCTAGCTATTACAGTAGCATCATTAATATTTCTTTAGTCAATAGTTACTGCAAAACGTGCTTTTCAGACGTTTTAACGTACCTTAATACTGTACTATTAAATTGAATTTTTTGATTGCAGAAAAATTTTATATTGTAGTGATCTATAGTTACATGGTCTCCATGTATACTACTACACAGGCTATAACCACTACAATCGATTTTAAGCCAGTTATTGGGCACATGTTAGCGACGGAACGCATACACTTGTCAAATTTATTAATTTTAGATCGGCCCTAGCTATTACAGTAGCATCATTAATATTTCTTTAGTCAATAGTTACTGCAAAACGATCGGCCCTAGCTATTACAGTAGCATCATTAATATTTCTTTAGTCAATAGTTACTGCAAGACGTGCTTTTCAGACGTTTTAACGTACCTTAATACTGTACTATTAAATTGAATTTTTTGATTGCAGAAAAATTTTATATTGTAGTGATATATAGTTACATGGTCTCCATGTATACTACTACACAGGCTATAACCACTGCAATCGATTTTAAGCCAGTTATTGGGCACATGTTAGCGATGGAACGCATACACTGTAAAATTTATTAATTTTAGATCGGCCCTAGCTATTACAGTAGCATCATTAATATTTCTTTAGTCAATAGTTACTGCAAAACGTGCTTTTCAGACGTTTTAACGTACCTTAATACTGTACTTTTAAATTGAATTTTTTGATTGCAGAAAAATTTTATATTGTAGTGATATATAGTTACATGGTCTCCATGTATACTACTACTCAGGCTATAACCACTGCAATCGATTTTAAGCCAGTTATTGGGCACATGTTAGCGATGGAACGCATACACCTGTCAAATTTATTAATTTTAGATCTGCCCTAGCTATTACAGTAGCATCATGAATATTTCTTTAGTCAATAGTTACTGCAAAACGTGCTTTTCAGACGTTTTAGCGTACCTTAATACTGTACTATTAAATTGAATTTTTTGATTGCAGAAAAATTTTATATTGTGATATATAGTTACATGGTCTCCATGTATACTACTACACAGGCTATAACCACTGCAATCGATTTTAATCCAGTTATTGGGCACATGTTAGCGATGGAACGCATACACTTGTCAAATTTATTAATTTTAGATCTGCCCTAGCTATTACAGTAGCATCATTAATATTTCTTTAGTCAATAGTTACTGCAAAACGTGCTTTTCAGACGTTTTAGCGTACCTTAATACTGTACTATTAAATTGAATTTTTTGATTGCAGAAAAATTTTATATTGTAGTGATATATAGTTACATGGTCTCCATGTATACTACTACACAGGCTATAACCACTGCAATCGATTTTAAGCCAGTTATTGGGCACATGTTAGCGATGGAACGCATACACTTGTCAAATTTATTAATTTTAGATCGGCCCTAACTATTACAGTAGCATCATTAATATTTCTTTAGTCAATAGTTACTGCAAAACGTGCTTTTCAGACGTTTTAACGTACCTTAATACTGTACTATTAAATTGAATTTTTTGATTGCAGAAAAATTTTATATTGTAGTGATATATAGTTACATGGTCTCCATGTATACTACTACACAGGCTATAACCACTGCAATCGATTTTAAGCCAGTTATTGGGCACATGTTAGCGATGGAACGCATACACTTTTCAAAGTTGTTAATTTTAGATCGGCCCTAGCTATTACAGTAGCATCATTAATATTTCTTTAGTCAATAGTTACTGCAAAACGTGCTTTTCAGACGTTTTAACGTACCTTAATACTGTACTATTAAATTGAATTTTTTGATTGCAGAAAAATTTTATATTGTAGTGATATATAGTTACATGGTCTCCATGTATACTACTACACAGGCTATAACCACTGCAATCGATTTTAAGCCAGTTATTGGGCACATGTTAGCGATGGAACGCATACACTTGTCAAATTTATTAATTTTAGATCGGCCCTAGCTATTACAGTAGCATCATTAATATTTCTTTAGTCAATAGTTACTGCAAAACGTGCTTTTCAGACGTTTTAACGTACCTTAATACTGTACTATTAAATTGAATTTTTTGATTGCAGAAAAATTTTATATTGTAGTGATATATAGTTACATGGTCTCCATGTATACTACTACACAGGCTATAACCACTGCAATCGATTTTAAGCCAGTTATTGGGCACATGTTAGCGATGGAACGCATACACTTTTCAAAGTTGTTAATTTTAGATCGGCCCTAGCTATTACAGTAGCATCATTAATATTTCTTTAGTCAATAGTTACTGCAAAACGTGCTTTTCAGACGTTTTAACGTACCTTAATACTGTACTATTAAATTGAATTTTTTGATTGCAGAAAAATTTTATATTGTAGTGATATATAGTTACATGGTCTCCATGTATACTACTACACAGGCTATAACCACTGCAATCGATTTTAAGCCAGTTATTGGGCACATGTTAGCGATGGAACGCATACACTTGTCAAATTTATTAATTTTAGATCGGCCCTAGCTATTACAGTAGCATCATTAATATTTCTTTAGTCAATAGTTACTGCAAAACGTGCTTTTCAGACGTTTTAACGTACCTTAATACTGTACTATTAAATTGAATTTTTTGATTGCAGAAAAATTTTATATTGTAGTGATATATAGTTACATGGTCTCCATGTATACTACTACACAGGCTATAACCACTGCAATCGATTTTAAGCCAGTTATTGGGCACGTGTTAGCGATGGAACGCATACACTTGTCAAATTTATTAATTTTAGATCTGCCCTAGTTATTACAGTAGCATCATTAATATTTCTTTAGTCAATAGTTACTGCAAAACGTGCTTTTTAGACGTTTTAACGTACCTTAATACTGTACTATTAAATTGAATTTTTTGATTGCAGAAAAATTTTATACTGTAGTGATATATAGTTACATGGTCTCCATGTATACTACTACACAGGCTATAACCACTGCAATCGATTTTAAGCCAGTTATTGGGCACATGTTAGCGATGGAACGCATACACTTGTCAAATTTATTAATTTTAGATCGGCCCTAGCTATTACAGTAGCATCATTAATATTTCTTTAGTCAATAGTTACTGCAAAACGTGCTTTTCAGACGTTTTAACGTACCTTAATACTGTACTATTAAATTGAATTTTTTGATTGCAGAAAAATTTTATATTGTAGTGATATATAGTTACATGGTCTCCATGTATACTACTACACAGGCTATAACCACTACAATCGATTTTAAGCCAGTTATTGGGCACATGTTAGCGATGGAACGCATACACTTGTCAAATTTATTAATTTTAGATCGGCCCTAGCTATTACAGTAGCATCATTAATATATCTTTAGTCAATAGTTACTGCAAAACGATCGGCCCTAGCTATTACAGTAGCATCATTAATATTTCTTTAGTCAATAGTTACTGCAAAACGTGCTTTTCAGACGTTTTAACGTACCTTAATACTGTACTATTAAATTGAATTTTTTGATTGCAGAAAAATTTTATATTGTAGTGATATATAGTTACATGGTCTCCATGTATACTACTACACAGGCTATAACCACTGCAATCGATTTTAAGCCAGTTATTGGGCACATGTTAGCGATGGAACGCATACACTTGTCAAATTTATTAATTTTAGATCGGCCCTAGCTATTACAGTAGCATCATTAATATTTCTTTAGTTAATAGTTACTGCAAAACGTGCTTTTCAGACGTTTTAACGTACCTTAATACTGTACTATTAAATTGAATTTTTTGATTGCAGAAATATTTTATATTGTAGTGATATATAGTTACATGGTCTCCATGTACACTACTACACAGGCTATAACCACTGCAATCGATTTTAAGCCAGTTATTGGGCACATGTTAGCGATGGAACGCATACACTTGTCAAATTTATTAATTTTAGATCGGCCCTAGCTATTACAGTAGCATCATTAATATTTCTTTAGTCAATAGTTACTGCAAAACGTGCTTTTCAGACGTTTTAACGTACCTTAATACTGTACTATTAAATTGAATTTTTTGATTGCAGAAAAATTTTATATTGTAGTGATATATAGTTACATGGTCTCCATGTATACTACTACACAGGCTATAACCACTTCAATCGATTTTAAGCCAGTTATTGGGCACATGTTAGCGATGGAACGCATACACTTGTCAAATTTATTAATTTTAGATCGGCCCAAGCTATTACAGTAGCATCATTAATATTTCTTTAGTCAATAGTAACTGCAAAAGGTGCTTTTCAGACGTTTTAACGTACCTTAATACTGTACTATTAAATTGAATTTTTTGATTGCAGAAAAATTTTATATTGTAGTGATATATAGTTACATGGTCTCCATGTATACTACTACACAGGCTATAACCACTGCAATCGATTTTAAGCCAGTTATTGGGCACATGTTAGCGATGGAACGCATACACTTGTCAAATTTATTAATTTTAGATCGGCCCTAGCTATTACAGTAGCATCATTAATATTTCTTTAGTCAATAGTTACTGCAAAACGTGCTTTTCAGACGTTTTGACGTACCTTAATACTGTACTAATAAATTGAATTTTTTGATTGCAGAAAATTTTTATATTGTAGTGATATATAGTTACATGGTCTCCATGTATACTACTACACAGGCTATAACCACTGCAATCGATTTTAAGCCAGTTATTGGGCACATGTTAGCGATGGAACGCATACACTTGTCAAATTTATTAATTTTAGATCGGCCCTAGCTATTACAGTAGCATCATTAATATTTCTTTAGTCAATAGTTACTGCAAAACGTGCTTTTCAGACGTTTTAACGTACCTTAATACTGTACTATTAAATTGAATTTTTTGATTGCAGAAAAATTTTATATTGTAGTGATATATAGTTTCATGGTCTCCATGTATACTACTACACAGGCTATAACCACTGCAATCGATTTTAAGCCAGTTATTGGGCACATGTTAGCGATGGAACGCATACACTTGTCAAATTTATTAATTTTAGATCGGCCCTAGCTATTACAGTAGCATCATTAATATTTCTTTAGTTAATAGTTACTGCAAAACGTGCTTTTCAGACGTTTTAACGTACCTTAATACTGTACTATTAAATTGAATTTTTTGATTGCAGAAAAATTTTATATTGTAGTGATATATAGTTTCATGGTCTCCATGTATACTACTACACAGGCTATAACCACTGCAATCGATTTTAAGCCAGTTATTGGGCACATGTTAGCGATGGAACGCATACACTTGTCAAATTTATTAATTTTAGATCGGCCCTAGCTATTACAGTAGCATCATTAATATTTCTTTAGTCAATAGTTACTGCAAAACGTGCTCTTCAGACGTTTTAACGTACCTTAATACTGTACTATTAAATTGAATTTTTTGATTGCAGAAAAATTTTATATTGTAGTGATATATAGTTACATGGTCTCCATGTATACTACTACACAGGCTATAACCACTACAATCGATTTTAAGCCAGTTATTGGGCACATGTTAGCGATGGAACGCATACACTTGTCAAATTTATTAATTTTAGATCGGCCCTAGCTATTACAGTAGCATCATTAATATTTCTTTAGTTAATAGTTACTGCAAAACGTGCTTTCAAGACGTTTTAACGTACCTTAATACTGTACTATTAAATTGAATTTTTTGATTGCAGAAAAATTTTATATTGTAGTGATATATAGTTACATGGCCTCCATGTATACTACTACACAGGCTATAACCACTGCAATCGATTTTAAGCCAGTTATTGGGCACATGTTAGCGATGGAACGCATACACTTGTCAAATTTATTAATTTTAGATCGGCCCTAGCTATTACAGTAGCATCATTAATATTTCTTTAGTCAATAGTTACTGCAAAACGTGCTTTTCAGACGTTTTAACGTACCTTAATACTGTACTATTAAATTGAATTTTTTGATTGCAGAAAAATTTTATATTGTAGTGATATATAGTTACATGGTCTCCATGTATACTACTACACAGGCTATAACCACTGCAATCGATTTTAAGCCAGTTATTGGGCACGTGTTAGCGATGGAACGCATACACTTGTCAAATTTATTAATTTTAGATCTGCCCTAGTTATTACAGTAGCATCATTAATATTTCTTTAGTCAATAGTTACTGCAAAACGTGCTTTTTAGACGTTTTAACGTACCTTAATACTGTACTATTAAATTGAATTTTTTGATTGCAGAAAAATTTTATACTGTAGTGATATATAGTTACATGGTCTCCATGTATACTACTACACAGGCTATAACCACTGCAATCGATTTTAAGCCAGTTATTGGGCACATGTTAGCGATGGAACGCATACACTTGTCAAATTTATTAATTTTAGATCGGCCCTAGCTATTACAGTAGCATCATTAATATTTCTTTAGTCAATAGTTACTGCAAAACGTGCTTTTCAGACGTTTTAACGTACCTTAATACTGTACTATTAAATTGAATTTTTTGATTGCAGAAAAATTTTATATTGTAGTGATATATAGTTACATGGTCTCCATGTATACTACTACACAGGCTATAACCACTACAATCGATTTTAAGCCAGTTATTGGGCACATGTTAGCGATGGAACGCATACACTTGTCAAATTTATTAATTTTAGATCGGCCCTAGCTATTACAGTAGCATCATTAATATATCTTTAGTCAATAGTTACTGCAAAACGATCGGCCCTAGCTATTACAGTAGCATCATTAATATTTCTTTAGTCAATAGTTACTGCAAAACGTGCTTTTCAGACGTTTTAACGTACCTTAATACTGTACTATTAAATTGAATTTTTTGATTGCAGAAAAATTTTATATTGTAGTGATATATAGTTACATGGTCTCCATGTATACTACTACACAGGCTATAACCACTGCAATCGATTTTAAGCCAGTTATTGGGCACATGTTAGCGATGGAACGCATACACTTGTCAAATTTATTAATTTTAGATCGGCCCTAGCTATTACAGTAGCATCATTAATATTTCTTTAGTTAATAGTTACTGCAAAACGTGCTTTTCAGACGTTTTAACGTACCTTAATACTGTACTATTAAATTGAATTTTTTGATTGCAGAAATATTTTATATTGTAGTGATATATAGTTACATGGTCTCCATGTACACTACTACACAGGCTATAACCACTGCAATCGATTTTAAGCCAGTTATTGGGCACATGTTAGCGATGGAACGCATACACTTGTCAAATTTATTAATTTTAGATCGGCCCTAGCTATTACAGTAGCATCATTAATATTTCTTTAGTCAATAGTTACTGCAAAACGTGCTTTTCAGACGTTTTAACGTACCTTAATACTGTACTATTAAATTGAATTTTTTGATTGCAGAAAAATTTTATATTGTAGTGATATATAGTTACATGGTCTCCATGTATACTACTACACAGGCTATAACCACTTCAATCGATTTTAAGCCAGTTATTGGGCACATGTTAGCGATGGAACGCATACACTTGTCAAATTTATTAATTTTAGATCGGCCCAAGCTATTACAGTAGCATCATTAATATTTCTTTAGTCAATAGTAACTGCAAAAGGTGCTTTTCAGACGTTTTAACGTACCTTAATACTGTACTATTAAATTGAATTTTTTGATTGCAGAAAAATTTTATATTGTAGTGATATATAGTTACATGGTCTCCATGTATACTACTACACAGGCTATAACCACTGCAATCGATTTTAAGCCAGTTATTGGGCACATGTTAGCGATGGAACGCATACACTTGTCAAATTTATTAATTTTAGATCGGCCCTAGCTATTACAGTAGCATCATTAATATTTCTTTAGTCAATAGTTACTGCAAAACGTGCTTTTCAGACGTTTTGACGTACCTTAATACTGTACTAATAAATTGAATTTTTTGATTGCAGAAAATTTTTATATTGTAGTGATATATAGTTACATGGTCTCCATGTATACTACTACACAGGCTATAACCACTGCAATCGATTTTAAGCCAGTTATTGGGCACATGTTAGCGATGGAACGCATACACTTGTCAAATTTATTAATTTTAGATCGGCCCTAGCTATTACAGTAGCATCATTAATATTTCTTTAGTCAATAGTTACTGCAAAACGTGCTTTTCAGACGTTTTAACGTACCTTAATACTGTACTATTAAATTGAATTTTTTGATTGCAGAAAAATTTTATATTGTAGTGATATATAGTTTCATGGTCTCCATGTATACTACTACACAGGCTATAACCACTGCAATCGATTTTAAGCCAGTTATTGGGCACATGTTAGCGATGGAACGCATACACTTGTCAAATTTATTAATTTTAGATCGGCCCTAGCTATTACAGTAGCATCATTAATATTTCTTTAGTTAATAGTTACTGCAAAACGTGCTTTTCAGACGTTTTAACGTACCTTAATACTGTACTATTAAATTGAATTTTTTGATTGCAGAAAAATTTTATATTGTAGTGATATATAGTTTCATGGTCTCCATGTATACTACTACACAGGCTATAACCACTGCAATCGATTTTAAGCCAGTTATTGGGCACATGTTAGCGATGGAACGCATACACTTGTCAAATTTATTAATTTTAGATCGGCCCTAGCTATTACAGTAGCATCATTAATATTTCTTTAGTCAATAGTTACTGCAAAACGTGCTCTTCAGACGTTTTAACGTACCTTAATACTGTACTATTAAATTGAATTTTTTGATTGCAGAAAAATTTTATATTGTAGTGATATATAGTTACATGGTCTCCATGTATACTACTACACAGGCTATAACCACTACAATCGATTTTAAGCCAGTTATTGGGCACATGTTAGCGATGGAACGCATACACTTGTCAAATTTATTAATTTTAGATCGGCCCTAGCTATTACAGTAGCATCATTAATATTTCTTTAGTTAATAGTTACTGCAAAACGTGCTTTCAAGACGTTTTAACGTACCTTAATACTGTACTATTAAATTGAATTTTTTGATTGCAGAAAAATTTTATATTGTAGTGATATATAGTTACATGGCCTCCATGTATACTACTACACAGGCTATAACCACTGCAATCGATTTTAAGCCAGTTATTGGGCACATGTTAGCGATGGAACGCATACACTTGTCAAATTTATTAATTTTAGATCGGCCCTAGCTATTACAGTAGCATCATTAATATTTCTTTAGTCAAGAGTTACTGCAAAACGTGCTTTTCAGACGTTTTAACGTACCTTAATACTGTACTATTAAATTGAATTTTTTGATTGCAGAAAAATTTTATATTGTAGTGATATATAGTTACATGGTCTCCATGTATACTACTACACAGGCTATAACCACTGCAATCGATTTTAAGCCAGTTATTGGGCACATGTTAGCGATGGAACGCATACACTTGTCAAATTTATTAATTTTAGATCGGCCCTAGCTATTACAGTAGCATCATTAATATTTCTTTAGTCAATAGTTACTGCAAAACGTGCTTTTTAGACGTTTTAACGTACCTTAATACTGTACTATTAAATTGAATTTTTTGATTGCAGAAAAATTTTATATTGTAGTGATATATAGTTACATGGTCTCCATGTATACTACTACACAGGCTATAACCACTGCAATCGATTTTAAGCCAGTTATTGGGCACATGTTAGCGATGGAACGCATACACTTGTCAAATTTATTAATTTTAGATCGGCCCTAGCTATTACAGTAGCATCATTAATATTTCTTTAGTTAATAGTTACTGCAAAACGTGATTTTCAGACGTTTTAACGTACCTTAATACTGTACTATTAAATTGAATTTTTTGATTGCAGAAAAATTTTATATTGTAGTGATATATAGTTTCATGGTCTCCATGTATACTACTACACAGGCTATAACCACTGCAATCGATTTTAAGCCAGTTATTGGGCACATGTTAGCGATGGAACGCATACACTTGTCAAATTTATTAATTTTAGATCGGCCCTAGCTATTACAGTAGCATCATTAATATTTCTTTAGTCAATAGTTACTGCAAAACGTGCTTTTCAGACGTTTTAACGTACCTTAATACTGTACTATTAAATTGAATTTTTTGATTGCAGAAAAATTTTATATTGTAGTGATATATAGTTACATGGTCTCCATGTATACTACTACACAGGCTATAACCACTACAATCGATTTTAAGCCAGTTATTGGGCACATGTTAGCGATGGAACGCATACACTTGTCAAATTTATTAATTTTAGATCGGCCCTAGCTATTACAATAGCATCATTAATATTTCTTTAGTTAATAGTTACTGCAAAACGTGCTTTCAAGACGTTTTAACGTACCTTAATACTGTACTATTAAATTGAATTTTTTGATTGCAGAAAAATTTTATATTGTAGTGATATATAGTTACATGGCCTCCATGTATACTACTACACAGGCTATAACCACTACAATCGATTTTAAGCCAGTTATTGGACACATGTTAGCGATGGAACGCATACACTTGTCAAATTTATTAATTTTAGATCGGCCCTAGCTATTACAGTAGCATCATTAATATTTCTTTAGTCAATAGTTACTGCAAAACGTGCTTTTCAGACGTTTTAACGTACCTTAATACTGTACTATTAAATTGAATTTTTTGATTGCAGAAAAATTTTATATTGTAGTGATATATAGTTACATGGTCTCCATGTATACTACTACACAGGCTATAACCACTACAATCGATTTTAAGCCAGTTATTGGGCACATGTTAGCGATGGAACGCATACACTTGTCAAATTTATTAATTTTAGATCGGCCCTAGCTATTACAGTAGCATCATTAATATTTCTTTAGTTAATAGTTACTGCAAAACGTGCTTTCAAGACGTTTTAACGTACCTTAATACTGTACTATTAAATTGAATTTTTTGATTGCAGAAAAATTTTATATTGTAGTGATATATAGTTACATGGCCTCCATGTATACTACTACACAGGCTATAACCACTGCAATCGATTTTAAGCCAGTTATTGGGCACATGTTAGCGATGGAACGCATACACTTGTCAAATTTATTAATTTTAGATCGGCCCTAGCTATTACAGTAGCATCATTAATATTTCTTTAGTCAAGAGTTACTGCAAAACGTGCTTTTCAGACGTTTTAACGTACCTTAATACTGTACTATTAAATTGAATTTTTTGATTGCAGAAAAATTTTATATTGTAGTGATATATAGTTACATGGTCTCCATGTATACTACTACACAGGCTATAACCACTGCAATCGATTTTAAGCCAGTTATTGGGCACATGTTAGCGATGGAACGCATACACTTGTCAAATTTATTAATTTTAGATCGGCCCTAGCTATTACAGTAGCATCATTAATATTTCTTTAGTCAATAGTTACTGCAAAACGTGCTTTTTAGACGTTTTAACGTACCTTAATACTGTACTATTAAATTGAATTTTTTGATTGCAGAAAAATTTTATATTGTAGTGATATATAGTTACATGGTCTCCATGTATACTACTACACAGGCTATAACCACTGCAATCGATTTTAAGCCAGTTATTGGGCACATGTTAGCGATGGAACGCATACACTTGTCAAATTTATTAATTTTAGATCGGCCCTAGCTATTACAGTAGCATCATTAATATTTCTTTAGTTAATAGTTACTGCAAAACGTGCTTTTCAGACGTTTTAACGTACCTTAATACTGTACTATTAAATTGAATTTTTTGATTGCAGAAAAATTTTATATTGTAGTGATATATAGTTTCATGGTCTCCATGTATACTACTACACAGGCTATAACCACTGCAATCGATTTTAAGCCAGTTATTGGGCACATGTTAGCGATGGAACGCATACACTTGTCAAATTTATTAATTTTAGATCGGCCCTAGCTATTACAGTAGCATCATTAATATTTCTTTAGTCAATAGTTACTGCAAAACGTGCTTTTCAGACGTTTTAACGTACCTTAATACTGTACTATTAAATTGAATTTTTTGATTGCAGAAAAATTTTATATTGTAGTGATAAATAGTTACATGGTCTCCATGTATACTACTACACAGGCTATAACCACTACAATCGATTTTAAGCCAGTTATTGGGCACATGTTAGCGATGGAACGCATACACTTGTCAAATTTATTAATTTTAGATCGGCCCTAGCTATTACAATAGCATCATTAATATTTCTTTAGTTAATAGTTACTGCAAAACGTGCTTTCAAGACGTTTTAACGTACCTTAATACTGTACTATTAAATTGAATTTTTTGATTGCAGAAAAATTTTATATTGTAGTGATATATAGTTACATGGCCTCCATGTATACTACTACACAGGCTATAACCACTGCAATCGATTTTAAGCCAGTTATAGGGCACATGTTAGCGATGGAACGCATACACTTGTCAAATTTATTAATTTTAGATCGGCCCTAGCTATTACAGTAGCATCATTAATATTTCTTTAGTCAAGAGTTACTGCAAAACGTGCTTTTCAGACGTTTTAACGTACCTTAATACTGTACTATTAAATTGAATTTTTTGATTGCAGAAAAATTTTATATTGTAGTGATATATAGTTACATGGTCTCCATGTATACTACTACACAGGCTATAACCACTGCAATCGATTTTAAGCCAGTTATTGGGCACATGTTAGCGATGGAACGCATACACTTGTCAAATTTATTAATTTTAGATCGGCCCTAGCTATTACAGTAGCATCATTAATATTTCTTTAGTCAATAGTTACTGCAAAACGTGCTTTTTAGACGTTTTAACGTACCTTAATACTGTACTATTAAATTGAATTTTTTGATTGCAGAAAAATTTTATATTGTAGTGATATATAGTTACATGGTCTCCATGTATACTACTACACAGGCTATAACCACTACAATCGATTTTAAGCCAGTTATTGGGCACATGTTAGCGATGGAACGCATACACTTGTCAAATTTATTAATTTTAGATCGGCCCTAGCTATTACAGTAGCATCATTAATATTTCTTTAGTCAATAGTTACTGCAAAACGATCGGCCCTAGCTATTACAGTAGCATCATTAATATTTCTTTAGTCAATAGTTACTGCAAAACGTGCTTTTCAGACGTTTTAACGTACCTTAATACTGTACTATTAAATTGAATTTTTTGATTGCAGAAAAATTTTATATTGTAGTGATATATAGTTACATGGTCTCCATGTATACTACTACACAGGCTATAACCACTGCAATCGATTTTAAGCCAGTTATTGGGCACATGTTAGCGATGGAACGCATACACTGTAAAATTTATTAATTTTAGATCGGCCCTAGCTATTACAGAAGCATCATTAATATTTCTTTAGTCAATAGTTACTGCAAAACGTGCTTTTCAGACGTTTTAACGTACCTTAATACTGTACTATTAAATTGAATTTTTTGATTGCAGAAAAATTGTATATTGTAGTGATATATAGTTACATGGCCTCCATGTATACTACTACACAGGCTATAACCACTGCAATCGATTTTAAGCCAGTTATTGGGCACATGTTAGCGATGGAACGCATACACTTGTCAAATTTATTAATTTTAGATCGGCCCTAACTATTACAGTAGCATCATTATAATTTCTTTAGTCAATAGTTACTGCAAAACGTGCTTTTCAAACGTTTTACCGTACCTTAATACTGTACTATTAAATTGAATTTTTTGATTGCAGAAAATTTTTATATTGTAGTGATATATAGTTACATGGTCTCCATGTATACTACTACACAGGCTATAACCACTGCAATCGATTTTAAGCCAGTTATTGGGCACATGTTAGCGATGGAACGCATACACTTGTCAAATTTATTAATTTTAGATCGGCCCTAGCTATTACAGTAGCATCATTAATATTTCTTTAGTTAATAGTTACTGCAAAACGTGCTTTTCAGACGTTTTAACGTACCTTAATACTGTACTATTAAATTGAATTTTTTGATTGCAGAAAAATTTTATATTGTAGTGATATATAGTTACATGGTCTCCATGTATACTACTACACAGGCTATAACCACTGCAATCGATTTTAAGCCAGTTATTGGGCACATATTAGCGATGGAACGCATACACTTGTCAAATTTGTTAATTTTAGATCGGCCCTAGCTATTACAGTAGCATCATTAATATTTCTTTAGTCAATAGTTACTGCAAAACGTGCTTTTCAGACGTTTTAACGTACCTTAATACTGTACTATTAAATTGAATTTTTTGATTGCAGAAAAATTTTATATTGTAGTGATATATAGTTACATGGTCTCCATGTATACTACTACACAGGCTATAACCACTGCAATCGATTTTAAGCCAGTTATTGGGCACATGTTAGCGATGGAACGCATACACTTGTCAAATTTATTAATTTTAGATCGGCCCTAGCTATTACAGTAGCATCATTAATATTTTTTTAGTCAATAGTTACTGCAAAACGTGCTTTTCAGACGTTTTAACGTACCTTAATACTGTACTATTAAATTCAATTTTTTGATTGCAGAAAAATTTTATATTGTAGTGATATATAGTTACATGGTCTCTATGTATACTACTACACAGGCTATAACCACTACAATCGATTTTAAGCCAGTTATTGGGCACATGTTAGCGATGGAACGCATACACTTGTCAAATTTATTAATTTTAGATCGGCCCTAGCTATTACAGTAGCATCATTAATATTTCTTTAGTCAATAGTTACTGCAAAACGTGCTTTTCAGACGTTTTAACGTACCTTAATACTGTACTATTAAATTGAATTTTTTGATTTCAGAAAAATTTTATATTGTAGTGATATATAGTTGCATGGTCTCCATGTATACTACTACACAGGCTATAACCACTGCAATCGATTTTAAGCCAGTTATTGGGCACATGTTAGCGATGAAACGCATACACTGTAAAATTTATTAATTTTAGATCGGCCCTAGCTATTACAGTAGCATCATTAATATTTCTTTAGTCAATAGTTACTGCAAAACGTGCTTTTCAGACGTTTTAACGTACCTTAATACTGTACTTTTAAATTGAATTTTTTGATTGCAGAAAAATTTTATATTGTAGTGATATATAGTTACATGGTCTCCATATATACTACTACACAGGCTATAACCACTGCAATCGATTTTAAGCCAGTTATTGGGCACATGTTAGCGATGGAACGCATACACTTGTCAAATTTATTAATTTTAGATCGGCCCTAACTATTACAGTAGCATCATTAATATTTTTTTAGTTAATAGTTACTGCAAAACGTGCTTTTCAGACGTTTTAGCGTACCTTAATACTGTACTATTAAATTGAATTTTTTGATTGCAGAAAATTTTTATATTGTAGTGATATATAGTTACATGGTCTCCATGTATACTACTACACAGGCTATAACCACTGCAATCGATTTTAATCCAGTTATTGGGCACATGTTAGCGATGGAACGCATACACTTGTCAAATTTATTAATTTTAGATCTGCCCTAGCTATTACAGTAGCAACATTAATATTTCTTTAGTCAATAGTTACTGCAAAACGTGCTTTTCAGACGTTTTAGCGTACCTTAATACTGTACTATTAAATTGAATTTTTTGATTGCAGAAAAATTTTATATTGTAGTGATATATAGTTACATGGTCTCCATGTATACTACTACACAGGCTATAACCACTGCAATCGATTTTAAGCCAGTTATTGGGCACATGTTAGCGATGGAACGCATACACTTGTCAAATTTATTAATTTTAGATCGGCCCTAACTATTACAGTAGCATCATTAATATTTCTTTAGTCAATAGTTACTGCAAAACGTGCTTTTCAGACGTTTTAACGTACCTTAATACTGTACTATTAAATTGAATTTTTTGATTGCAGAAAAATTTTATATTGTAGTGATATATAGTTACATGGTCTCCATGTATACTACTACACAGGCTATAACCACTACAATCGATTTTAAGCCAGTTATTGGGCACATGTTAGCGATGGAACGCATACACTTGTCAAATTTATTAATTTTAGATCGGCCCTAGCTATTACAGTAGCATCATTAATATTTCTTTAGTTAATAGTTACTGCAAAACGTGCTTTCAAGACGTTTTAACGTACCTTAATACTGTACTATTAAATTGAATTTTTTGATTGCAGAAAAATTTTATATTGTAGTGATATATAGTTACATGGCCTCCATGTATACTACTACACAGGCTATAACCACTGCAATCGATTTTAAGCCAGTTATTGGGCACATGTTAGCGATGGAACGCATACACTTGTCAAATTTATTAATTTTAGATCGGCCCTAGCTATTACAGTAGCATCATTAATATTTCTTTAGTCAAGAGTTACTGCAAAACGTGCTTTTCAGACGTTTTAACGTACCTTAATACTGTACTATTAAATTGAATTTTTTGATTGCAGAAAAATTTTATATTGTAGTGATATATAGTTACATGGTCTCCATGTATACTACTACACAGGCTATAACCACTGCAATCGATTTTAAGCCAGTTATTGGGCACATGTTAGCGATGGAACGCATACACTTGTCAAATTTATTAATTTTAGATCGGCCCTAGCTATTACAGTAGCATCATTAATATTTCTTTAGTCAATAGTTACAGCAAAACGTGCTTTTTAGACGTTTTAACGTACCTTAATACTGTACTATTAAATTGAATTTTTTGATTGCAGAAAAATTTTATATTGTAGTGATATATAGTTACATGGTCTCCATGTATACTACTACACAGGCTATAACCACTGCAATCGATTTTAAGCCAGTTATTGGGCACATGTTAGCGATGGAACGCATACACTTGTCAAATTTATTAATTTTAGATCGGCCCTAGCTATTACAGTAGCATCATTAATATTTCTTTAGTTAATAGTTACTGCAAAACGTGCTTTTCAGACGTTTTAACGTACCTTAATACTGTACTATTAAATTGAATTTTTTGATTGCAGAAAAATTTTATATTGTAGTGATATATAGTTTCATGGTCTCCATGTATACTACTACACAGGCTATAACCACTGCAATCGATTTTAAGCCAGTTATTGGGCACATGTTAGCGATGGAACGCATACACTTGTCAAATTTATTAATTTTAGATCGGCCCTAGCTATTACAGTAGCATCATTAATATTTCTTTAGTCAATAGTTACTGCAAAACGTGCTTTTCAGACGTTTTAACGTACCTTAATACTGTACTATTAAATTGAATTTTTTGATTGCAGAAAAATTTTATATTGTAGTGATATATAGTTACATGGTCTCCATGTATACTACTACACAGGCTATAACCACTACAATCGATTTTAAGCCAGTTATTGGGCACATGTTAGCGATGGAACGCATACACTTGTCAAATTTATTAATTTTAGATCGGCCCTAGCTATTACAATAGCATCATTAATATTTCTTTAGTTAATAGTTACTGCAAAACGTGCTTTCAAGACGTTTTAACGTACCTTAATACTGTACTATTAAATTGAATTTTTTGATTGCAGAAAAATTTTATATTGTAGTGATATATAGTTACATGGCCTCCATGTATACTACTACACAGGCTATAACCACTGCAATCGATTTTAAGCCAGTTATAGGGCACATGTTAGCGATGGAACGCATACACTTGTCAAATTTATTAATTTTAGATCGGCCCTAGCTATTACAGTAGCATCAATAATATTTCTTTAGTCAAGAGTTACTGCAAAACGTGCTTTTCAGACGTTTTAACGTACCTTAATACTGTACTATTAAATTGAATTTTTTGATTGCAGAAAAATTTTATATTGTAGTGATATATAGTTACATGGTCTCCATGTATACTACTACACAGGCTATAACCACTGCAATCGATTTTAAGCCAGTTATTGGGCACATGTTAGCGATGGAACGCATACACTTGTCAAATTTATTAATTTTAGATCGGCCCTAGCTATTACAGTAGCATCATTAATATTTCTTTAGTCAATAGTTACTGCAAAACGTGCTTTTTAGACGTTTTAACGTACCTTAATACTGTACTATTAAATTGAATTTTTTGATTGCAGAAAAATTTTATATTGTAGTGATATATAGTTACATGGTCTCCATGTATACTACTACACAGGCTATAACCACTACAATCGATTTTAAGCCAGTTATTGGGCACATGTTAGCGATGGAACGCATACACTTGTCAAATTTATTAATTTTAGATCGGCCCTAGCTATTACAGTAGCATCATTAATATTTCTTTAGTCAATAGTTACTGCAAAACGATCGGCCCTAGCTATTACAGTAGCATCATTAATATTTCTTTAGTCAATAGTTACTGCAAAACGTGCTTTTCAGACGTTTTAACGTACCTTAATACTGTACTATTAAATTGAATTTTTTGATTGCAGAAAAATTTTATATTGTAGTGATATATAGTTACATGGTCTCCATGTATACTACTACACAGGCTATAACCACTGCAATCGATTTTAAGCCAGTTATTGGGCACATGTTAGCGATGGAACGCATACACTGTAAAATTTATTAATTTTAGATCGGCCCTAGCTATTACAGAAGCATCATTAATATTTTTTTAGTCAATAGTTACTGCAAAACGTGCTTTTCAGACGTTTTAACGTACCTTAATACTGTACTATTAAATTGAATTTTTTGATTGCAGAAAAATTGTATATTGTAGTGATATATAGTTACATGGTCTCCATGTATAC